>JARGYO010005603.1:8860161-8882661 GCA_029206835.1 Rana muscosa
ACTGTCCCTGCACAAAATGACATTTCTAAAGGAAAAAAAGCCATTAAAACTGCTTGCGGCTTTAATGTAATGTCTGGTCCCGGTAATATGGATGAAAATCTTTGAGAAAAATGGCATGGCTACCCCACCAGCCCCCCCCCCCCCACCCCAGCCCATTAGCAGCCCCTTTGGGTCTTGTATGCATATTAAGGGGAACCCCGCACACAAAATAAAAAATGCCCTATATACTCTGAACTAGGGATGAGCCGAACACCCCCGGGTTCGGTTCGCACCAGAACCTTCGAACGGACCGAAAGTTTGCGCGAATTTTCGAACCCTATTCGTTATAATGGACGCGAACGTTCGAAATCAAAATTGCTAATTACAACGGCCAATATGCATGTTAATGTCATAAAACAGGTTTGGGGACCCGGGTCCTGCCCCAGGGGACATATATCAATGCAAAAAGAAATTTTAAAAACTGACGTTTTTTCGGGAGCAGTCATTTTAATGATGCATAAAGTGAAAAAAAAAAGTGAAATTTTCCTTTAAATATGGTACCTGGGGGGTGTCTAAAGTATGCCTGTGAAGTGGCATGTGTTTCCCGTGTTTAGAACTGTCCTTGCACAAAATGACATTTGTAAAGGAAAAAAAGAAGCCATTTAAAACCACTTGCGGCTTTAATGTCATGTCTTGTCCTGGCCGCCATATGGCTGAAAATCCTTGAGAAAAATGGCATGGCTACCCCATCACCCCCCCCCCCCCACCCCAGCCCCTTTGGGTCTTGTATGGATATTAAGGGGGACCCCGCACCCAAAATAAAACCCTATACCTACAACCCTATATACTCTGAACAGCAGTATATAGGTGGTGCAAACAAGACACGGACTGTAGGTTTGTTCTTAAGTAGAATCTGAACAGGTACATTATGAAGTGTAGCTCCATCCCAAAAAAATCTATTTTTAAGCTTTTTGGAGAACATAGGGAGGGGTTATCACCCCTGTAACATTTGCTGTCTTTGCACATCTGTTCAGAACATGTCACCTCACTTTCCGTCCCAATGACAAATGTTTTTGGAAAAGTGGGGTTTTAATTGAAACAAGGATTGGTGATAAAGCATCAGTAGAGAGGAGATACCTTTTTCCCAAATTAAATCTAACAGGATAGAATTTCCCTTCCTAGGGGTAGATTTCCTCTCACTTCCTGTTTTCTCTTGCCGTTTGCAAGTAGGAGTCGTTTGTAAGTTGGATGTTTGAAAGTAGGGGCCTGCCGTATATACTCTGCAGAAATTTGCCCTATTAGATGTTGGTGTAGCCACAAGACTGGTGGGCACAGGAATGGGAAGTAAAGGAAAACAGAAGGCGCACCGACCTAGTGCATTACCAGTGGCTAGGTTTTATTTAAAAGGTTGGAAGAATTAAAAATACTCACAAAGCAAGTATAGTATTGAACACACAATCTTTCCATCAAAAGGAGATAGCCTCCTACTGGAACCGGACGACCAGAGAGTCCAGACAACAAAATTCACAGCCACGGCTGACGCGTTGCGAGGGCGCACCCTCTTCCTCAGAGCCAAAAAGTGATGGTGACACAGGAATGGGCCCTGCTGTGAGTTAATAGATCAAGATTTGTAATTGCATGCACCTGTTGAACAGGGCAGAAAAATTGGGCCTTTGGTGGTGGTGGTGGTGTTGCCACAAGACTGTAAGCCCTCACAGTTACTCTTGGTGGGTGCAGGAATGGGCCCTGCTGTGAGTTATTAGATCAAGATTTGTAATTGCATGCACCTGTTGAACAGGGCAGAAAAATTGGGCCTTTGGTGGTGGTGGTGGTGGTGGACGGTGTTGCCACAAGACTGTAGGCCCTCATAGTTACTCTTGGTGGGCGCAGGAATGGGCCCTGCTGTGAACTATTAGATCAAGATTTGTAATTACACGCCCCTGTTAAACAGGGGCTGAAAAATTGTGCCTTAGGCATTGGTGCTGGTGCCACAACACTGCAACCCCTCACAGATACTGTACTTGGAGCACAGCAGTCACACCTGTTGCGAAGCATCTTTTAAAAAAATTGTAATTACACGCCCGGCTGAAAAATTGTGCCTTAGGCACTGGTGCTGGTGCCACAACACTGCAACCCCTCACAGATACTGTACTCTGAGCACAGCAATGAGACCTGTTGCAAAGCATTGCCTAAAAATTTTAATTACACGCCCCAACAGGGGCTGAAAAATTGTGCCTTAGGCACTGGTGCTGGTGCCACAACACTGCAACCCCTCACAGATACTGTACTTGGAGCACAGCAGTCACACCTGTTGCGAAGCATCTTTTTAAAAAATTGTAATTACACGCCCCTGTTATACAGGGGCTGAAAAATTGTGCCTTAGGCACTGGTGTGGTGGCATGGATCATTGGGGAGGAGGAAGAGGATAGTCAGTGAACATAACAGGACAGTCACTCAGCATCAGCATAGGCAGTCTTGAAGGGATGTGACATTATAAATTATTCCGTTATATCCGCTTCAGGTGTCTGGTAGCTGGTGGTGATCCAAGACTGATTCATTTTTATGAAGGTCAGTCGATCAACCGAGTCGGTGGACAGGCGCACCCTATGATCGGTGACAAATCCTCCAGCAGCACTGAATGTGCGTTCGGAAAGAACGCTGGATGCAGGACAGGCCAGTAGCTCAATTGCATACTGTGCAAGCTCTGGCCAGTGATCCATCCTCAGGACCCAGTAAGCCAGAGGATTTTCGGTGGGAAAGGTGTCCAAGTCTGACCTTGCCCCTAGGTATTCCTGCACCATGTATATCAGACGCTGGCGATGGTTGCTGGAACCGATCATACCTTGGGGCTGCGGACTAAAAAATTGTCTGAACGCATCGGTCAGACGTCCACCTTCCCCACCGCTCCTTCTGCTACTGACCGAAGCCTCAGCAACTCGTCGTCCAGGACCAGGAGTTTGTAACCTCCCAGTTTCTGGGAACGCGTTGCACAGACCTTTCTGCAAGGCCTCCCTGAGATGTCTCATCCTCTGCTCCCTCTGCGACGGCAAGATAAGGTCCGCAACCTTACCCTTGTACCGTGGATCAAGGAGAGTGGCCAGCCAGTAATGGTCCCTCTCCTTGATCCGAAGAACACGAGGATCCTTCCGCAGGCTTTGCAGGATCAGGGAGGCCATGCAGCGTAGGTTAGCTGAGGCATTCGGTCCGGAGTCTTCTGGGTCACTGAGGATGACATGATCGCCAGCCACCTCCTCCCAGCCACGTACAAGTCCACTGGTTTGTTGGGACTGCACATCATCCCTAAAAGACTGCTGCTGCTGATGCTGAGTGCCAGGCTCCACCTCCATGCTCACACAATCCTCCTCCTCCTCCTCATCCTCATCCTCTTCCTGTGTGATGGGTGGGACAGAAGGAACACTGTCTGGATAAAGGGGGCCTTGAGAGGCAAGGAAGTCCTCCTCTTCCTGCCTCTGTTCTGCCTCAAGTGCCCTGTCCATTATCCCACGCAGCGTATGCTCCAACAGGTGGACAAGAGGTACAGTGTCACTGATGCATGCACTGTCACTGCTCACCATCCTCGTGGCCTCCTCAAATGGTGAGAGGACAGTGCATGCATCCCTGATCATGCTCCACTGGCGTGGGGAAAAAAAGCCAAGCTCCCCTGACCCTGTCCTGGTGCCGTAGTCGCAAAGGTACTCATTGATGGCTCTCTGCTGCGTGTGCAGTCGCTGCAGCATGGCCAACGTTGAGTTCCACCTGGTGGGCATGTCACATATTAGGCGGTTCTTGGGCAGGTTCAGCTCCTTTTGCAGCTCAGTCAGCCGAGCACTGGCATTATAAGATCGGCGGAAATGCACACAGACTTTCCTGGCCTGCCTCAGGACATCCTGTAAGCCTGGGAACCTGCCCAAGAACCGCTGCACCACCAGGTTGAGGACGTGAGCCATACAGGGCACATGGGTGAGCTGCCCCTGTCGCAGGGCGGAGAGGAGGTTGGTGCCATTGTCAGAAACGACCATTCCTGGCTTAAGCTGGCGTGGCGTCAACCACCTCTCGGCCTGCCCCTGCAGAGCTGCCAGAACCTCTGGCCCAGTGTGGCTCCTGTCCCCCAAACACACCAGCGCAAGCACGGCATGGCATCTTTTTGCCTGCGTACTCGCGTAGCCCCTTGTACGCCTACGGAGCACCGCTGGTTCCGAGGACAAAGCACTCGAAGAGGACATGGAGGAAGAAGAAGAGGAGGGGGTGGAGGAGAGAGGTGTGTCACAACCAGTAGTAGCATTTTGGAGGCGTGGTGGCGGAACAACCTCCAACACTACTGCACCTTGTCCTGCATCCCTCCCAGCTGCCAATAGAGTGACCCAATGGGCCGTGAAAGAAAGATAACGTCCCTGTCCATGCCTGCTGGACCATGAGTCAGCGGTAATATGCACCTTACCGCTGACTGCCCTGTCCAGCGAGGCATGGACATTGCCTTCCACATGCCGGTAGAGAGACGGAATCGCCTTCCATGAGAAAAAGTGGCGTTTGGGAACCTGCCACTGAGGAACCGCACATTGAACAAACTCACGGAAGGGGGCCGAGTCTACCAACTGAAAAGGCAGCAGTTGAAGTGCTAGCAATTTAGCCAAGCTAGCATTCAACCGCTGGGCATGTGGATGGCTGGGAGTATACTTCTTTCGACGGTCCAGCAGCTGGGGCAGGGAAATTTGCCTGCTACAATCGGACGTCGGTGTACTGCAAGTACTTGGTTGTGACACACCTAATTCTACACCTTCAGTCCTCTCAGAGCAGCTTTCAGAGAGGACTGAAGATATAGTGGGGATGGAGATCCCAGCTGATGAGGAGCAAGGAGAGGTCCGCTTTGTTCTTTGGTGTGGGTCTTTTATGTGTGCTTGCCAACGAGCTGCATGGCAGGTCGACATATGTCTGCTCATGCTTGTGGTGCCCAAGCGGCTGATGTTTTGGCCACGCGAGATACGCTTGAGACAAATATTGCAAATAGCAGTGGTGCGATCTGATGCACTCGTCTCAAAAAAGGCCCACACCAAAGAACTTTTGTGATAACGTGCAGAGGCAGCGCCCTGCACAGGCGCTCTGCGGTGTGGTACAGTTGCTGTGCTGGCCTCTAGCTGGCCTCCAGGGGGCATCCTGCCTCGTTGGACATGTGACGCCGCATCCTCCTCCTCCTCCTCCTCCTCCTCTCTCCCTTCAGGCACCCACGTGGAGTCAGTGACCTCATCATCCCCTCCCTCTTCACCACTAGAGCAAACCTGGCAGTAAGCTGCAGCTGGTGGAACAGTACTGCCAGATTGCTGTCCTTCAGCATCCCCTCTCTCTGCGCGCACACTACTGACTTCCTCAAGCTGGGTATCATCATCCGAGCCTTCGAATCGTTGGGCATCCTCCTGGAGCATGTACCCAACACTGTGCTCAAACAGTTCGGGGGACTCCTCAGGAGGACATGGTGGGTCTAGGGAAGGGGTGGCTGATGATGCCATTGAGTACGCGTTGGCAGCTGCTCTGCCAGTACCCTGAGCCTGGGTGAGAGAGGATGAGGAGGATGAGGAGGGCTTGGTCATCCATTCTACCAAGCCTTCGGCATGATGCGGCTCCACATGTCCAGCTGCCGAAAACAAAGACAAGCGTGTCCCATGGCCACGTGCTGATGACGATGCACGACCACGTCCATGGCCAGCACTGTTGTCTCTAGAAACAGAGCCTGCCTGCCCTGTGTTCTTGCCTCGGCACGCTCTGCCTCTCCTTGGCGGTCTTCCAGCCATTGTAGTCGGTAGTGTATATAGTATAAAAAATAGAGCTCCTATGTGTGCTCACAACACACTGTAGGTCCTATGGGTGCTGACACTAACACACTATAGGTACTATGTGTGCTGCTGACAAGAAAATATAGGAGCTCTGTTTGCTGCCACTAACACACTAGAAGTCCTATGGGTGCTGCTGAGAAGAAAATATAGGAGCTCTGTGTGATGCCACTAACACACTAGAAGTCCTATGGGTGCTTCTGAGAAGAAAATATAGGAGCTCTGTGTGATGCCACTAACACACTAGAAGTCCTATGGGTGCTGCTGAGAAGAAAATATAGGAGCTCTGTGTGATGCCACTAACACACTAGAAGTCCTATGGGTGCTTCTGAGATGAAAATATAGGAGCTCTGTGTGATGCCACTAACACACTAGAAGTCCTATGGGTGCTTCTGAGATGAAAATATAGGAGCTCTGTTTGCTGCCACTAACACACTAGAAGTCCTATGGGTGCTGCTGAGAAGAAAATATAGGAGCTCTGTGTGATGCCACTAACACACTAGGAGTCCTATGGGTGCTTCTGAGATGAAAATATAGGAGCTCTGTGTGATGCCACTAACACACTAGGAGTCCTATGGGTGCTTCTGAGATGAAAATATAGGAGCTCTGTGTGATGCCACTAACACACTAGAAGTCCTATGGGTGCTTCTGAGATGAAAATATAGGAGCTCTGTTTGCTGCCACTAACACACTAGAAGTCCTATGGGTGCTGCTGAGAAGAAAATATAGGAGCTCTGTGTGATGCCACTAACACACTAGAAGTCCTATGGGTGCTTCTGAGAAGAAAATATAGGAGCTCTGTGTGATGCCACTAACACACTAGAAGTCCTATGGGTGCTGCTGAGAAGAAAATATAGGAGCTCTGTGTGATGCCACTAACACACTAGAAGTCCTATGGGTGCTTCTGAGATGAAAATATAGGAGCTCTGTGTGATGCCACTAACACACTAGAAGTCCTATGGGTGCTTCTGAGATGAAAATATAGGAGCTCTGTTTGCTGCCACTAACACACTAGAAGTCCTATGGGTGCTGCTGAGAAGAAAATATAGGAGCTCTGTGTGATGCCACTAACACACTAGAAGTCCTATGGGTGCTGCTGAGAAGAAAATATAGGAGCTCTGTGTGATGCCACTAACACACTAGAAGTCCTATGGGTGCTTCTGAGAAGAAAATATAGGAGCTCTGTGTGATGCCACTAACACACTAGAAGTCCTATGGGTGCTTCTGAGATGAAAATATAGGAGCTCTGTGTGATGCCACTAACACACTAGAAGTCCTATGGGTGCTTCTGAGATGAAAATATAGGAGCTCTGTTTGCTGCCACTAACACACTAGAAGTCCTATGGGTGCTGCTGAGAAGAAAATATAGGAGCTCTGTGTGATGCCACTAACACACTAGAAGTCCTATGGGTGCTTCTGAGAAGAAAATATAGGAGCTCTGTGTGATGCCACTAACACACTAGAAGTCCTATGGGTGCTGCTGAGAAGAAAATATAGGAGCTCTGTGTGATGCCACTAACACACTAGAAGTCCTATGGGTGCTTCTGAGATGAAAATATAGGAACTCTGTGTGATGCCACTAACACACTAGAAGTCCTATGGGTGCTGCTGAGAAGAAAATAGTAGGATTTTTAAAACAGCTTACCTGTAAAATCCTTTTCTTGGAGTACATCACGGGACACAGAGCAGCATAGTCATTACTATGTGGGTTATATAGAATTACCTTCAGGTGCTGGCACTGGCAACTTCCAAAACAGGAAGTACCCTCCCCTATATAAGCCCCTCCCATCCAGGAGTACCTCAGTTTTGTAGCAAAGCAATACGTGTCCCCAAAAGAGGGGTGGGAGCTCTGTGTCCCGTGATGTACTCCAAGAAAAGGATTTTACAGGTAAGCTGTTTTAAAAATCCTACTTTCTTGTTCATACATCACGGGACACAGAGCAGCATAGTCATTACTATGTGGGACGTCCCAAAGCAATGCCAAATGAGGGGGGGGATACACCATACATAAGCTGGGCGCCATCAGGCATGAGGATCTTTTGCGGCCTGCAACACACTGCGCCCAAAGGCGACATCCTCCTGACTCCTAACGTCCACCTGGTAGAACCTAGTAAACGTGTGCACTGAAGACCATGTCGCGGCCCTACAAATTTGAGCCAGGGAGGCCTGGTGATGCACTGCCCATGAAGTTCCAACTGCTCTCGTGGAGTGCGCCCTAACTTTGAACGGAGGCGGTCTACTTCTCAAGCCATAGGCTTGTATTATGACCTGTCGAATCCACTTGGCTAAAGTAGATTTTGATGCTGCCTGACCCTTTCTGGGGCCTTCCGGCAGAACAAACAAAGAATCCGTTCTACGAATCTGAGCAGTGGCTTTTAGATAAGCTTTAACTGCTCTTACTACATCCAAAGAATGCAATAACTTTTCCTCTACCGAGCTTGGTTTGGGGAAAAAAGAAGGAAGAACCACATCCTGGTTCAAGTGAAACCTCAATACCACCTTAGGAAGAAAGGCTGGGTGAGGGCGTAATACTACTCTGTCCTTATGAATAACCAGATATGGCTCCTTACAGGACATGGCGGCTAATTCCGACACTCTTCTAGCCGAGCATATGGCTACTAAAAATATCAATTTTCTGGTGAGTAGAACCAAGGAAATGTGCCGCAAAGGTTCAAATGGCTGCTTCTGCAGAACCGACAGAACCAAATTTAGATCCCATGGGCATATGGGAGCTTTAATCGGTGGAATAATACGAGTCACCCCTTGCATAAAGGATTTGACAAGTGAATGCATAGCCAGGGGCCTTTGAAATAGTATTGATAAGGCCGAAACCTGGCCCTTGATAGTACTTAAGGCAAACTTCCTGTCTACAGCCCACTGCAGGAAGTCCAGAATTCTGCCTATAACGTACTTACGTGGATGCCATTTTCTGGCCTCGCACCAAGTGATGTACGCCTTCCAAACTCTATAGTAGATCTGCCTGGATACAGGCTTCCTGGCATTGATTATAGTTGATACCACAGAGTTAGAGAGACCTCTCTTCTTTAGGATGTGGGATTCAATAGCCAGGCCGTTAAACTTAGAGTTAGTAAGGAAGGGTGGTATATCGGTCCTTGCGAAAGCAGGTCCGGACGACGTGGAAGGGTCCAAAGACTCCCCACAGACATTTTTATGATCTCCGCGTACCAGGCCCTTCGGGGCCACGCTGGAGCCACCAGGATCACCGGCTTCTTTTCCAACCTGACTCTGCGAAGGAGTCGAGGCAACAATTGTAGCGGAGGGAATGCATATATCAGTCTGAACTGATCCCAAGAGAACACCAGAGCATCCGAGCCGCAAGCGAGGGGATCCCTTGTCCGGGAGACAAATCTGTCCACCTTTGCGTTGAATCTGGATGCTAGCAGATCTACCTCCGGTGTTCCCCACCGCTGACATATTGCTCGGAAGACCTCGGGATGAAGGGACCATTCCCCTGGGCATAACTGTTGGCGACTCAGAAAGTCCGCCTTCCAATTCTCCACCCCTGGAATGAAGACAGCTGATATACATGGGACATGCTTTTCTGCCCATTCCAGCATGTGACTTACTTCCCTCTGGGCTGCACGACTCCTGGTGCCTCCCTGATGATTGATATATGCCACTGCTGTGGCATTGTCTGATTGAATTCTGACAGGGGACCCTTGGAGTCTGGATGTCCAGGCTACTAGGGCATACCGGGCTGCTCGTATCTCTAAGAGATTGATGGGCAGGGTTTTTACTACATTTGACCATCTGCCCTGGAGAGACCATTGCTCCAGTACTGCCCCCCAGCCTATAAGGCTGGCATCTGTAGTGACCACCTTCCAGGATATCGGACTGAAGGGTTTTCCCTTCTGGAGATTCTGGGGGATCAACCACCAGCAGAGACTCTTCCGAACGGAAGGGGACAAAGCCATCGGGAAGTCTAGAGCCTGAATCTTTCCGTTCCAGGCTGACAATATGGCCCTCTGTAAATTCCTTGAGTGGAATTGGGCGTATGGCACAGCTTCGAATGATGCTACCATCTTTCCTAGCAGCCTCATGCACAGGCGTATGGACGGCTGTCTTTTTGCACAAAGCAGACGGACCAAGCCCCTCAAAGAGGATACCTTGTCTAGAGGTAAGAAAATCTTCCTCTGGTCTGAATCCAGCCGTAGCCCTAGATATACCAGGTTTTTCACTGGCTGTAGGGCTGACTTGTCCAGGTTGATGACCCAACCGTGAGATTCTAGATACTTGATTGTATCGACAATTACCACTTCTAGCTTGGCAACTGAGTGGTCCATCAACAACAGGTCGTCTAGGTATGCCATTATCGTTACACCTCGTGTTCTTAGATCGGCCAACAGTGAGGCCAGAATTTTTGTGAACACTCGTGGTGCTGTGGCCAGACCGAATGGTAAGGCTCTGAACTGAAAATGGCGCCCTTCTACTGCAAAGCGTAGAAATTTTTGATGACCTGGAAAGATGGGAACATGCAAGTAAGCATCTTTGATGTCGATTGAGGCTAACCATTCCTCCCCCTGTAGGGCAGCGGTGACCGATCGGATCGACTCCATCCGGAAAGACCGGACGTTTAGAAATTTGTTTAGACTCTTTAGGTCCAATATGGGTCTTATGTCCCCGTTTGGCTTCGGGACTGTGAAAAGGTTTGAGTAGAAACCCAACCCCCACTCTTCCATAGGAACCTCCATAATTACTCCTTGGAGCAATAGTTGTTCTAACGCCAATAGGAGAGACCCTCTTTTCAGAGGGTCTCTTGGCATGCCTGACCACATAAAATGGGAAGGAGGAGACTCTTTTAACTCCAACTTGTATCCCAGAGTTACTGCGGAGAGCACCCATCTGTCTTTGATCGTCTCCCGCCAGGTCTCTGCGAACAACTGAAGTCTTCCCCCCACCCGTTTGAGTGGGGGCAGCCCTTCATAGGCTTGACTTGGAGGCTGGTTTAGTACCCCTTCGGATCCAGGGTTTCTTATTACCCTGTGACTGTCCCTGATTTTTACCCCCTGAGTTTGACTGAGGAGGCCGTCGGAACTGCTTAGTAGCAGACGTCGCAGGGATAGGAGAGGTAGTCCTCTTAAAAGATGGACCTCTTCTTACTCGGTAAGAGAGTACTTTTACCACTGGAAATCTTCTGGATATACTTATCCAGGTCCTCGCCAAAAAGGCGTTCCCCATGAAATGGGAAGCTAACTAAGAGCTTCTTACAGGGAGCTTCAGCAGACCAGTTTTTGAGCCACAGAAGCCTACGCATATGTACCAAAGACAGCGTGAGGCGGGAGGCCTGATGGATAGAATCCTTGATGGCGTCAACCGCAAAGCATAATGCTCTAGGCAGATCAGCCAGAGCCTGGGCCTGCTGGTCTGGCAAATCCCTCAGGACCATTTTCATCTGATCCTTTAAAGCTTGGCAGACCCCAATAGCTGCCACTGCTGGCTGTGTAACAGCCCCTGCTGAGGAAAAAGCAGATTTTAATAAAGATTCCAATTTTTTATCTACTGGATCTTTGAACATTTGAACATTATATACTGGGCATGTCAGTGATTTGTTCACAGAAGAGATGGCTGCATCCACCGTAGGAACATTCCATCTCTGGGTGAACTTTTCCTCCATGGGATAGATCACCGGAAATTTCTTAGGCGGAACAAATAGTTTATCAGGATGTTCCCAGTCCTGGTATATAAGTCCTTCCAATAATGGATGCATTGGAAAGGAGCAATTAACCTGGGGAGCTTTTAGCGACCCCAATGAGGAGACAGCAGTAGTTGATGGTTCAACAAGAGGCATTTTAAATGCAGATCGAACCATGTCAGTTAGGGTCTGGACCCACAATCTTTCAGTCTGTGATGCTGAAAATGGTTCATCTACTGTCGATTCCTCAAAAACAGAGTTAACCTCCTCCTGATCCCCTTCAGGTAGGTCGGTCCCTTCCTGGGACTGTTGCTCTGCCAACAGGCACTCTAATGGAGGTGATGGAGATCTGGCGCGCTTTCTTTCCTGCAGAGAAGAAGCGATCAATGCTGCCAATCTCTGCTCCAATCCTTCCAGAGTTGAGGCAAAAACCTCCTCTGTTATATATGCAGGAGCAGGTGGACTGAGGACAGCCGCAGTACCTGGCACTCCCGGGGGTTCCTTATGGGTATTAACCTCTGATTTCTCAGGGGAGGAGGGTGCAGATGACTGCTCCAGATCCTCAGAGCCCGATGGAGACCCCCTACACTTCCTGAGAGGTAGATCTCGGAGTTTTTTAGGCGGCATATTCCTTAGTTCAAAGCTGAGGTATTCCAGCCGCAATACACCCCTTTACTGAAATAGTCTAATGCAATTTGCTGCTATGTACATCAGTGGGTGTCTACTAATGCGTCTTTCTGGGGATGCCTGTATCAACCGCCCGCTGTAAGCCCCTATACCATGCTACCAGCTCCTTTTCATGCTCTGTGTCCATAGCAAGCAGCGTGGACTGAGTCCTTTTATCTTGCTGGGACGCCCGCACATGCGCAGAAGCGCTGGGCGCACAGAGCGCGTCATCCGCCAGGCTCCGCCCACTTTTTTGAAGCTAAATCTATAAAAAGAAAGCGTGTGTGCGCGCGCGCGTGCACGTGTGCGCTCTTGGCGCCCTGTAGGGAGAGGAGCCAGGGTCCCTGTTTCACCAGGACTCGGGGATGGAAGGAAACTACTTGGCAGCATGACAGAGGAATGCAGCTTCCCTGATAGAGAGCTCACTCATCTGCCTGGACTTTCACCATGGAAGGAATAGTCCCAAGAAAAAAAGACGTTCCACAGCGGCCTCTAGTGGACAAACACAGGTACCGCACTTTTGTCTTTTTTTTTTTTTTTTAAAACCTCCTTTATGAAAAACATTTCCAGGTTTACAGTTTTTAAAAACTTCCTTTATGAAAAGACATTTCTAGGATTTCTTAGGCATATACAGCTATTAGCGGGAATACCTTTAGGTAACAGGCAGAAAGACATATTAGGCTTGGGGGTCCCCTCAATAGAACCAAGTTCCTGAGGGGCCCCCACTTACCTTTTCCCCGCCGCAGGACTTTGTTCGGTCCAAAGAAGCCCAAACTTCACCTCTCACGGCAGGCATTGTACTAGACCTTCAGGGACCGGGTTCCCAAGGATTCCACTCCCCTGGACCTGTATAGCACCCTGCACAGATAGCCTCTTGGTTTTGGGTATGACCAGAGCTCTGGATCCCAGGGTCCAGCCCTCCTAAGAGAGGCATTACAGGCAAAACCCTGCTCTTCTCTGCAAGGCCCGGGTACCGACCGTTTAGCTATGAAGCTTTTTTGGTCGGATCCGGAATAGCTTGCTAAGGCCCAGAGAACCTGTACACAAGCCCAGATGAATACATGTTAACCTTGGCCAACACCTTAGACACTGGCAAAAAACTGAGGTACTCCCGGATGGGAGGGGCTTATATAGGGGAGGGTACTTCCTGTTTTGGAAGTTGCCAGTGCCAGCACCTGAAGGTAATTCTATATAACCCACATAGTAATGACTATGCTGCTCTGTGTCCCGTGATGTATGAACAAGAAATAGGAGCTCTGTGTGATGCCACTAACACACTAGAAGTCCTATGGGTGCTTCTGAGATGAAAATATAGGAGCTCTGTGTGAAGCCACTAACACACTAGAAGTCCTATGGGTGCTGCTGAGAAGAAAATATAGGAGCTCTGTTTGCTGCCACTAACACACTAGAAGTCCTATGGGTGCTGTTGGGGTGCAATGCTGTGCTAACAGCACTGCGGTTGGTACTACTGCAATACTGTACTAACAGTAAGCACGCACCAGACTAATCCCCAGCAGCAGCTAATAACACACTAACTGTGCAATCAGCAGCAATGAACGATCAATGACTTAGGTAGCAATGGTTTAGCAAAGAAATAGCCAATGGTTTAGCAAAGAAGAGCAAATCTTTCAGTATCAAGCAAAGACAGAATCAGCAGACTGATCTCTCCTAAAGCCGGAACTCATGTGACCGGGGCCGACGGCGTAGCGGCCTTTTAAATGGTGGGGCGTGTACTAAAGCCCCTGAGCTGTAATTGGCTACAGGCGTCCTGCCTGTAGCCAATTATTGCTCTCCGAGTTTCGGGCGCTGTGATTGGCCAAGCATGCGGGGTCACAGTGCATGCTTGGCCAATCATCAGCCAGCAATGCACTGCGCCGGGCCGCAATGCATTGCGGAGCCACTCGCATCACACGAATGTGATGCGAACGGCCCAAATAGTTCTGGGCTTGCCGAGCGAGCGAACGCCCGGTGCTCGATTCGAACGTGGGTTCGAATCGAGCACCGGGCCAATCCCTACTCTGAACAGCAGTATACAGGCGGTGCAAACAAGACAGGGACTGTAGGTTTGTTCTTAAGTAGAATCTGTTTGTAATTTTGAACACGTACATTGTTTAAGTGTAGCTCCAGCCAAAAAATCTATTTTTAAGCTTTTTGGAAAACATAGGGAAGGGTTATCACCCCTGTAACATTTGTTTTGCTGTCTGTGCCCCTTGTTCAGAACATTTCACCTCACTTTCCGTCCCAATGACAAAAGTTTTTGAAAAGTGGGGGTTTTTATTGAAACAAGGATTGGTGATAAAGCATCAGTAGAGAGGAGACACCTTTTTCCCATATTAACTTTTACAGGAGAGAATTTCCCTTCCTAGGGGTAGATTTCCTCTCACTTCCTGTTGTCTCCTTCCGTTTGCAAGTAGGAGTCGTTTGTAAGTTGGATGTTTGAAAGTAGGGGCCTGCCGTATATACTCTGCTGAAATTTGCCCCTTACATGTTGGTGTTGCCACAACACTGTGAGCCCTCACAGTTATTCTTGGTGGGCGCTGGAACGCCCTGCTGTGAACTATTATATCAGGAATTGTATTTACATGCCATTGTTGAACAGTGGTAGGAAAAATTGGGCCTTTGGTGGTGGTGCTGGTGCCACAACACTGTAAGCCCTCACAGTTACTCTTGGTGGGTGCATGAATGGGCCCTGCTCTGAATTATTAGATCAAGAATTGTAATTACATGCCCCTGTTAAACAGGGGCAGAAAAATTGGGCCTTAGGCACTGGTGCCACAACACTGCAACCCCTCACAGATACTGAACTTGGAGCACAGCAATGAGCCCTGTTGCAAAGTATTGCATAAAAAATTGTAATTACACACCCCTGTTAAAAAGGGGCAGAAAAATTGGGCCTTAGGCACTGGTGCTGGTGCCACGACACTGCAACCTCTCCCAGATACTCTAGTTGGCGTGCAGGAATGAGCCCTGCTGCAAAGCATTGCATCAAAAATTGTAATTACATGCCCCTGTTAAACAGGGGCTGAAAAATTGGGCCTTAGCCACTGGTGGCGGCACCCAGAAACAAAAAAGTTCTTCCAAGCTATTATCAAGAATTGGATCATTGAGGAGGAGGAGGATAGTCAGTCAACATAACAGGACAGTCACTCAGCATCAGCATCAGTCTTGAAGGGATGTGACATTTGAAAATAAATTATTCTGTTATATCAGCTTCAGGTGCTTGGTAGCTGGTGGTGATCCAAGACTGGATCATCTTTATGAAGGTCAGTCGATGGACAGGCGCACCCTGTGACCCGTGACAAAGCCTCCAGCAGCACTGAATGTGCGTTCCGAAAGAACGCTGGATGCAGGACAGGCCAGTAGCTCAATTGCATACTGTGCAAGCTCTGGCCAGTGATCCATCCTCAACACCCAGTAAGCCAGAGGATTTTCGGTGGGAAAGGTGTCCAAGTCTGACCTTGCCCCTAGGTATTCCTGCACCATGTATATCAGACGCTGGCGATGGTTGCTGGAACCGATCATACCTTGGGGCTGCGGACTAAAAAATTGTCTGAACGCATCGGTCAGACGGCCACCTTCTCCACCGCTCCTTCTGCTACTGACCGAAGCCTCAGCAACTCGTTGTCCAGGACCAGGAGTTTGTAACCTCCCAGTCTCTGGGAACGCGTTGCACAGACCTTTCTGCAAGGCCTCCCAGAGATGTCTCATGCTCTGCGACGGCAAGATAAGGTCCGCAACCTTACCCTTGTACCGTGGATCAAGGAGAGTGGCCAGCCAGTAATGGTCCCTCTCCTTGATCCGAAGAATACGAGGATCCTTCCGCAGACTTTGCAGGATCAGGGAGGCCATGCAGCGTAGGTTAGCTGAGGCATTCGGTCCGGAGTCCTCTGGGTCACTAAGGACAACATGATCCGCAGCCACCTCCTCCCAGCCACGTACAAGTCCACGGGTTTGTTGGGACTGTAAATCATCCCTAAAAGACTGATGCTGTTGATGCTGAGTGCCATGCTCCACCTCCATGCTGACACAATCCTCCTCCTCCTCTTCCTGTGTGATGGGTGGGACAGAAGGAACACTGTCTGGGTAAAGGGGGCCTTGAGAGGCAAGGAAGTCCTCCTCTTCCTGCCTCTGTTCTGCCTCAAGTGCCCTGTCCATTATTTCACGCAGCGTATGCTCCAACAGGTGGACAAGAGGTACAGTGTCACTGATGCATGCACTGTCACTGCTCACCATCCTCGTGGCCTCCTCAAATGGTGCCAGGACAGTGCATGCATCCCTGATCATGCCCCACTGGCGTGGTGAAAAAAAATCCAAGCTCCCCTGACCCTGTCCTGGTGCCGTAGTCGCACAGGTACTCATTGATGGCCCTCTGCTGCGTGTGCAGCCGCTGCAGCATGGCCAACGTTGAGTTCCACCTGGTGGGCATGTCACATATAAGGCGGTTCTTGGGCAGGTTCAACTCCTTTTGCAGCTCAGCCAGCCGAGCACGGGCATTATATGATCTGCGGAAATGCACACAGACTTTCCTGGCCTGCCTCAGGACATCCTGTAAGCCCGGGTACCTGCCCAAGAACCGCTGCACCACCAGGTTAAGGACATGGGCCACACAGGGCACATGGGTCAGTTGTCTCTGTCGGAGGGCGGAGAGGAGGTTGGTGCCATTGTCGCAAACCACCATTCCTGGCTTGAGCTGGCGTGGTGTCAACCACCTCTCGGCCTGCCCCTGCAGAGCAGACAGAACCTCTGCCCCAGTGTGGCTCCTGTCCCCCAAACATACCAGCGCAAGCACGGCATGGCATCTTTTTGCCTGCGTACTTGCGTAGCCCCTTGAACGCCTACGGAGCACCGCTGGTTCCGAGGACAAAGCACAGGAAGAGGCCATGGAGGAAGAAGAAGAGGAGGGGGTGGAGGAGAGAGGTGTGTCAAAACCAGTAGTAGCATTTTGGAGGCGTGGCGGCAGAACAACCTCCAACACTACTGCACCTTGTCCTGCATCCTTCCCAGCTTCCAAAAGAGTGACCCAATGGACCGTGAAAGAAAGGTAACGTACTTGTCCATGCCTGCTGGACCATGAGTCAGCGGTAATATGCACCTTACCGCTGACCGCCCTGTCCAGCGAGGCATGGACATTGCCTTCCACATGCCGGTAGAGAGCCGGAACCGCACATTGCACAAACTCACGGAAGGGGGCCGAGTCTACCAACTGAAAAGGCAGCAGTTGAATTGCTAGCAATTTAGCCAAGCTAGCATTCAACCGCTGGGCATGTGGATGGCTGGAAGTGAACTTCTTTTGACGTTCCAGCAGCTGGGGCAGGGAAATTTGCCTGCTAGAATCGGACATCTGTGTACTGCTAGCAGAGTGCCCGCAAGTACTTGGCTGTGACACACCTAATTCTACACCTTCATTCCTCTCAGTGCAGGTTTCAGAGAGAACTGAAGGTACAGTGGGGTTGGAGATCCCAGCTGATGAGGAGCAAGGAGAGGTCCGCTTTGTTCTTTGGTGTGGGTCTTTAAGATACGCTTGCCAACGAGCTGCATGGCAGGTCAACATATGTCTGGTCAAGCATGTGGTGCCCAAGCGGCTGATGTTTTGGCCACGCGAGATACGCTTCAGACATATGTTGCAAACAGCAGCGGTGCGATCTGATGCACTCGACTCAAAAAAGGCCCACACCAAAGAACTTTTGGAATAACGGGCAGAGGCAGCGCCCTGCACAGGCGGAGCTCTGCGGTGTGATTCAGTCGGTGTGCTGCCCTTACGCTGGCCCCCCGAGGGCATCCTGCCTCGTTGGAGATGTG
Organism: Rana muscosa; assembly: GCA_029206835.1. Classification (NCBI taxonomy): domain Eukaryota; kingdom Metazoa; phylum Chordata; class Amphibia; order Anura; family Ranidae; genus Rana; species Rana muscosa. The sequence goes on from JARGYO010005603.1 coordinate 8,878,081, forward strand.
TCTCCTCCTCATCCTCCCTCCTATCAGCCACCCACGTGGAGTCAGTGACCTCATCATCCCCTCCCTCCTCATCACTGGAGCCAATCTGGCAGTATGCTGCAGCTGCTGGAACATGACTGCCAGATTGCTGTCGTTCTTGAGCATCCCCTCTCTCTGCTCTAACGCTACTGCCTTCCTCTAGCTGGGTATCATCATCATCAGACCCTTCGAAACGCTGGGCATCCTCCTGGAGCATGTACCCAACACTGTGCTCAAACAGTTCGGGGGACTCCTCAGGAGGACATGGTGGGTCTAGGGAAGGAGTGACTGATGATGTCATTGATACGAGGGAAGAGGACGCTTTGGCAGCTGCTTTGCCAGTACCCTGAGCCTGGGTGAGAGAGGATGAGGAGGGCTTGGTCATCCACTCTACCAAGTCTTCGGCATGATGCGGCTCAACACGTCCAGCTGCCGAAAGTAAGGACAAGCGTGTCCCATGTCCACATACTGATGACGATGCACCCCGTCCACGACCAGCACTGTTGTCTCTAGACACAGAGCCTGTTTGCCCTCTTTTATTGGCTCCTGACTGTCTCCCTCTTCTTGTTTGCCTTCCAGACATTCTAATGGCCTGCAGGGAGATGGGAAAACCAGCAATAAGGGGTAGCTTCAGGTGTATACTGTGCAGGAGGCACACTACGCCCGCTGTAAGTGCTGCAGATGCCTGCCTGTGTTACACAACAGGAAAACACAGCAATAAGGGCTAGCTTCAGGTGTATACTGCACACAAGGTTTAGCAAAGAATATCACTGACACTGTCCCTGCCTATCCTTCTCTCTCCCTGCACACAAGTTAAATGAACAAATAGCACTGACACTGTCCCTGCCTATCCTTCTCTCTCCCTGAACCGGAACACACTACACAAGGCCGCCGCGCTAGCTGCCTTTTATAGTGTGGGGTGTGTACTAAATCCCCCTGAGCTACAATTGGCCACAGGCATCCTGCCTGTGGCCAATTATGGCTCTCCTCGCTGCCTGCGCTGTGATTGGCCAAGCATGCGGGGTCACATGCGATGGCGTAGTGCATTGTGGGCCGTTCGTGTCACTCGAATTTGGCGCGAACGGCCCAAATTGTTCGATCTTCGTCGAGCGATCAAACATCCGATGTTCGAGTCGAACGTATGTTCGATTCGAACACTGAGCTCATCCCTAGTCCCAACAGAGACAGGTCTTCCAGGCGTGGAGACCATGGGAGTGGCAGGAAGTCATCGCTCACGCTCCCCAAGACCTAGATCTCCAAAATGTCAGGCCTGTGGAGCCACCCCGCTTCCACACAAGCTAATCGGTCGAGATTGCCTAAGGGACTATGCAGCGAACAGAGAGTCCGAAGGCCTGCAAGTGGCAGACCTACTTAAAGTGGAGGTAAACCCTCCTATCATTTTCAGCCAAGGAAGCTGCCATCTTGGACTCTGTTTAATGTTCAACTGCCATAATGCTGCACATGTGATCAGTTATGACACCAGCCATTGGATGGTTGACAGTTTGGTTTAGAGCACAACCAATGTGACAGTTCGCTATCCCGGCATGCCGGGAATATAAATGTTTTTTGAAACTGTTAAATCGATGGGTTTACTTCCACTTTAAGAAAGCAGTAAGGAATTCCCTTGCGGAATTGGTAGCCACAATGCCGCCGCAACATCTGGCATCTCCTACTCAGGAGCAAACGGCTGAGGCATCCATTTCCGGCCCATCCTCAAGTGAAATCTCACGCCGGACGCCTGCTTCTTCCTCTAAACATCAGGAAGAGAATACCATCTCAGGGGACTTCTCTGCTGACCTAGATGCCTGTGGTTTTTGGTCTTCGCTATAGTCCAGCCTTATGTTCAGGCGGTCAAACAAGCGATCGGCTAGGAAGAGACTGACACAGAAGTCTAAGTCGTACTTCCCCTCTCTCAAACACCAGATTTCATTTTCCCCTCTCATGGGCAAGATCAGGAGTGTGATTGGAGGAAGAATGAAAGAAGACGGAGAAAAGATTCTCCATTGATCGACTGGGAAAGCTATACCCTTTCTCAAAGGCCGATTACGCAATGCTGGAGGGCCCTCCAGTGGTCGATGCAGCTATGGTAAGGTTGGCAAAGAACGTCACATTACCCATGGAAGACTCAACCTTGTTTAAGGATCCACCAGACAGAAGGATGGATCTTGATCTCCCACCAGATGGCGGGCATTGCCTGTAAATCTGCGATAGCCCTGACGTCAGTGTCCAACGCCCTATACGTCTGGACAGAAGATATAGAGTTGGCAATCCAACAGGATATCCCGGGGAGGACATCATCAGGGCCTTAGATGAGCTAAAGCTCTCAGCAGATCCTATTGGTGAAGCCGCAATCGATTTAGATCGATGCTCCGCAAGGTCAATGCTCCACACACAGTTATGGCCAAACGGGCCTTGTGGCTTGAACCATGGTCAGGACGCCAGGCCATCCCAAGCGATCCCTGTGGGGGCCAGACTCAAAGACTTTTCGAAGATCTGGGAACAAAGTACAGGGATCCGTGGGTAGTCTCCACAGTTAAATACGGTCACTTCTGGACCTTTCTAGACAAACCCCCAATGACTTCTTCTCTCCGACAAGGGTGTCAAGGTCTCCCCCAAAAAATGCGAAAGCACTAAAGCGATTTCTTCTCCTCTTGCAGAAACAACAAGCAGTGGTTCCAGTGTCTCCATCAGAAAGATTTTCGGTTTTTACTCCACCCTGTTTCTAGTCCAAGAGAAACAGAGGTTGGAGACGCGTGATAGACCTGAAGAGGCTAAATCGCTATATCTTCTTAAAAAATTCAAAATGGAGTCGCTATAAACTATTATGCGTATAATCCAACCAGGGGATAGGATGTTATCAATAGACTTGCAGGATGCTTACCCTGCATATACCGACACTCCCTCCTTTCCAGAAATATCCGAGGTTTGCAGTGGGGCATGTACATCTTCAATTTTGGAGCCTCCCATTCGGCCTCTGCACATCACCAAGAGTCTTTACGAAGACCCTAATTGCCATCATGGCCCCTCTAAGAGAATTAGGGCTACGAGTATACCATTACTTGGACGACCTTCGTCTCCTGGCGAAGGATCTAGCCCAGTTAGTGGAACAGAACAGTACAGTATCTCTCCCACCTCAAAAGGTGACATCCACTATTCGGCAGATGAAGAAAGTCAGTGTGAGATCCTACCTGTCGGCCTCGAACTGTCAGAGCCTGATAGGCCGGATGTCGTCATGCATCCCTATGGTCCCTTGGGCCCATTGGCATTTGAGACATTTCCAGCTGGAGTTCTTGAGGCTGTGGAACAGACGGTATCTATCACAACCCATACACCTATTGACCCTGATGCTCAGGAGTCTACATTGGTGGATGAAGAAACACACGCCTATGAAATCTCATCCATTAGGACATGTCAACTGGTTCACAATTACTACTGATGCCAGTGAAGCAGGTTGGGGATCACACTACATCCAGATCTCAGGGCAAGGATGATGGTCCTTCCATACAACAGGCCTGGTATCAAATATCCTGGAGGTCCGGGCAGCCTACCTTTTGCATTGCTAGCCCTAGAATTCAAGATTACAGGCAAACCAGTTCTTCTCTTAATGAACAGGGCTGCAGTGTCTTATATACACTGACAAGGAGGGACGCACAGCAGGTCCCTGCTGAGGGAAGTGAAACCATATTCCTTTGGGCAAAAAGGAATCTAAAAGACCTAAGGGCAGTCTATCTGCCCGGTCTTCTCAACTCAAGGGCCAACTACCCATCTAGCAGGTTTGTAGATTCCAACGAATAGTCTCTGCACCCGAAAGTTTTCAACTGGTTAATGGACCAGTGGGGTCCCCTCGGGCTGGGCCTATTTGCAACAGCATTAAATACCAAGTTTTCAAGGTTCATCTCGAGACTTCCTCATCCCCAGGCGGAGGCAGTAGACGCTCTCTCAGCCCCTGGGCATGCAATCTGGCCTATGTCTTCTCTCCATGGCCTCTCATTCCAAAAAAAAACTCCTGTTGAGGTCTATGGTAGAAACCACAATGGTTATAGCGGTCCTACTGTACTGGCCAAGACGTCCTTGGTTTCCCACAACAATGTACCTGAATACACAGCCTCCAGTCAAGGTTTCAATAATACCCTTTCTCCTGTCACAGGGATGTCACACCCATCCAGATTCCCGCAGGTTAAATCTTCACATCTGGCAGCTGAAAGGGAAAGGTTCCAATCCCTAGGGTGTCCCAACAAAGTTATCGCAACCCTGCTCAGTGCAAGAAAGCCATCCACAAACAGTATATACGATAAGGTGTTGAACAAATTCAGGGCCTTCATGATTGGCAGAAACTGCAATCCATATTCTCCATCATCCTCTCAAATGCTAAAATTCTTGCAGGCAGGCTTAGACCCATGTCTTGCTTAAGTACACTAAAGGTGCAGGTAGCGGCACTTTCAGCGGCAACCAGTAAAAGATGGGCTGAGGATTCATTAATAATCCAATTTTTCAAAGCTGTCAAAAAGATCCGACCACCAACTAAACAATCTTTTCCCACTTGGGACCTTGATATCATCCTAG
>JARGYO010005603.1:8892661-8970799 GCA_029206835.1 Rana muscosa
GTGACCGACCGGCTAGACGAGTCACGTGACGATACAATTATCGTGAGATCTCACTTGAAGGAAGCTGGGCAAGTTGATCCCAGGAGGCACTGCGGGAATAGGACGTAGGAAAGGACACGCCTACTCCCGCGGGAGTGAATACCGGAAGAAGCATCTTCAAAATCATTTATTAGGAAAACTATAAAGGATAAAAAAAAAAGGTTAGTGATCGGGTTATGTACTTGCTAAGTGCAAGTAATGTATTTAAAGTCGATTATGTGGGTGAACCTCCGCTTTAACCAGTTGCCGACCGCCCCATAGCAGACTTACTGCTACAGGGCTGTCCCGCTGCGCAGAATCACTTATATACGTCGATGACCACTGGTACCCGCTGATCGTTATGTACACAGGCAGAACAGTGGTCTGCCTATGTAAACAAGGCAGTTCGCCGTTGTCAGTATGTCCTTAGTAAAAGCACCTCCCCCACAGCGAGAAAAATAGGATTTTTGTACTCACCGTAAAATCCGTTTCTCTGACATCCATGGACTGACACAGCTGGATACTGTAAACGTGTGGGTTTATGTCCCTGCTCGCAGGAGAAGATCTAGGCAGAATGTTAGAAACATACATTCTAGAACAAGCCAGAGCTGAACAGCCCCGCCCAGGGGGCGGTCCCTCCGGACATTACCCTCCCACCTGCAGCCAACAGCCTCAGTTCGTAACAAAGCAGTACAAACCTTAAAGGAAGGGTGGGTGCTGTGTCAGTCCATGGACGTCAGAGAAACGGATTTTACGGTGAGTACAAAAATCCTATTTTCTCTTATCGTCCATGGACTGACACAACTGGATAATGTAAACGTGTGGGGCGTCCCAAAGCAGTATCAGAAGGGTGGGAGCAGTAGTAAAGGAACAACCAAAACTTTACTCCAAACAAGTAGAGCTCCTCCACGGAGGAGTTGCAACAATAAACAGCGGACTGCAACACTTTGCGGCCGAAGGAAGCATCCGAAGATGCAGCCACATCAACCTTATAGAACTTAAAAAAGGTATGAACGGACGACCAGGTCGCCGCCTTGCACACTTGTGAAACCGACGCTTGATGTTGGAAAGCCCAGGAAGCACCAATTGCCCTAGTGGAATGCACCGTAACCGGAAAGGGAGGCGCCCGCCCCTTAATGGCATAGGCCTGAATAACGAGCTGTCTGATCCACCTAGAAATGGTGGCAGACAAAACCGCTTGGCCCTGTTTTGGACCCGAGACAGACACAAACAGTGAGTCAGACTTCCCAATGGAAGCAGTAGCAGACAGGTACACCCGTAAGGCTTGTACCACATCCAAATTGTGAAGCGCAACCTCTCTAGGATGTGATGGATGAGGGCACAAGGACGGAAGGACAATGTCCTCATTAAGGTGAAAGGCCGAGACCACCTTCGGAAGGAAAGATGGTCGCGAACGCAACACCGCCTTATCCTTATGGAGGACCAGGTAAGGCGACTTGCATGACAGAGCCGCCAACTCAGACACCCGTCTAACAGAAGTGATGGCCACTAAGAAAGCCACCTTCTGAGACAAGATTAAAAGAGGAATATCTCTTGATATTTTCAAAAGGAGGTTCCTGAAGAACCAAGAGCACCAAGTTCAGATCCCAAGGAGGGAGCGGGGGCTTGGCAGGGGGAATCACATGGCAAACCCCCTGCACAAAAGTGCTAACTAAAGAATGACCTGCTAGGGGTCATTGAAAGAAAATGGCCAAGGCCGAAATCTGACCCTTAATAGTGCTCAAAGCCAGCCTTTGGGCTACACCACGCTGCAAGAACCGCAGGATTCTGGGGACAGAGTACGTCCGTGGACGCCAGTCTAGCTCTTCGCAAATAGCGATGTAAGCTCTCCAGGTACGGTGATAGATCTTTCTAGAAGAAGACTTCCGTGCCCTAAGCATGGTTGAAATCACCGAATCCGACAGGCCTCGGTCCTTCAGCACCTGGCTCTCAATAGCCATGCCGTTAAAACCAGATACTGTAAAGCAGGATGAAAGATAGGACCTTGAGACAGAAGGTCCTCCCTCATGGGCAGTCGCCAAGGGACGTCCGCGATGAGACGTACCAGATCGGCGTACCAATGATGCCGAGGCCAATCCGGGGCAATGAGGATCACCGGAATGCCCTCGGCCGCTACCCTGCGCAGCAGACGGGGAATAAACTGCAGTGGAGGTTAAGCGTATATCAAACAATACTGACCCCACGGAGCCACCAACGCGTCCGAGGCATCCGCCCAGGGGTCCCTGGACCTGGCCACAAACCTCGACACCTTGCGATTGAGTCGAGATGCCATCAGGTCCACATCCGGTGTGCCCCACCGCCGACAAAGGAGTTGAAACACCTCCGGATGCAAGGACCACTCCCCCTGGTCCAAGGACTGGCGACTCAGATAGTCCGTCTGCCAATTTTCTACGCCCGGAATGTAGACGGCCGACAGCGCCGGCACGCTTCTTTCCGCCCACCTTAGGATGTGGGCAACCTCCGATGCCGCAGCCAAGCTCCGAGTGCCCCCTGATGGTTGACATACGCCACGGCCGTGGCGTTGTCTGACTGAATTCTGATCGAGCGGCCCTGTAGTCTCTTCGACCACGCGGAGAGACACAGTCTGATCGCTCGCAATTCCAGAACGTTGATTGGGAGACGAGATTCGTCCAGAGTCCAGAGGCCTTGCGCTGACAGGACTCCCCAAACTCCTCCCCAGCCCATCAGGCTGGCGTCCGTCGTGACCACCGTCCACTGGATGGGGAGGAACGACTTCCCGGCCCGAAGAGCCGGGGATCTCAGCCACCACGTCAGGGACGCCTTGACAGAGTGACTCACCTGGATCTGAAGATCCAATGACAATGGGGACTTGTCCCAAACAGACAGAATTCCCTTCTGCAATGCCTGAGTGTGTGATTGGGCATACGGAACCGCCTCGAAGGAGGCCACCATTAGTCCCAGGACTCTCATGCAGAAGCGAATTGACGACCATTTTCGGGACGTCAGAACCCGCACTGCCGACTTAAGTGTCAGTAATTTCTCTGAGGGTAGAAACACCTTTGCTGCCGAAGTGTCCAGGATCAGACCCAGATACTCCAATTGTTGAGTCGGGACTAGAACCGACTTCTGCATGTTCAGAAGCCATCCGAAGTCCCGGAGGGTCTGACTGACTATTGTCACATTTTCCTCCAATTCTGAGCCATTTTCTGCTCTGAAGCCTCGTACACACGAACGAGTTTCTCGGCAAGAAATGACAAGAAAACTGCCGAGATAGCTTTCTTGCCATGAAAATCGTTCGTGTGTATGGTTTCTCGTCAAGAAAACCGACAATAATCTCGATGAGAAATATAGAGAACCTGCTCTCTATTTTCTCGTCGAGATTCTCGTCAGCCTATTTATCGACGAGAAAATTGTGTGTGTGTACACTTACCTGTCCTCCGGGAAGCCCGCCCATGCTCGAAATGACTTTGACGCATGCGCGGTAGCTTCCTAGGCATAGATAGGGTGTAGCAAGATGGCGGCGACGCACGCTCGTCGTAGTCGATGACGTCACCGTGTTCGCTCCATTCAAAGAACCTCGGGTTCTTTGAATCGAGCGTGTGTACACTCGGCCGGGACAAGTTTCTTGTCCAAGAATCTCGTCAAGAAAAACAACGTGTTTTTTCTTGACGAGATTTTCGGCCGTGTGTACGAGGCTTGAGAAGGAGATCGTCCAGATAGCCCACGATAACAATTCCTTGCTGTCTCAGCAAAGCTAGAACCGGGGAAAGCACTTTGGTAAAAACCCGTGGTGCCGATGCTAGGCCGAAGGGAAGAGCCACGAACTGATAGTGGACTTCGCCTATGGCAAAGCGCAGAAACCTCTGGTGACCTGCGCAGATTGGGACGTGCAAGTAAGCGTCCTTCATATCCAAGGACGCCAGAAAATCCCCTTGGTGGAGGGTCGCAATGACCGTGAGAATGGATTCCATCCAGAATTTTTGTACCTTCACATAGGCATTCAAAGCCTTGAGGTCCAGGATTGGCCGTACCCCGTCCTTCTTCGGGACAACAAACAGGTTCGAGTAAAACCCCTGAAACCTCTCCTGTGACGGAACTGGCACAATCACTCCGCTCCCGAGCAAATCCTGTACGGCCCCCAAGAGGGCCGCCCGGCAGGCAGGAAGGAGAGGGAGGTTTTAGGGGAAGAACCTGTTTGGGGGCAATGAGCGGAACTCTATCCTGTATCCGGAGGTGACCACCTTGCACACCCACCGGTCGGAGAGTCGGGAGGTCCACTGAACCGTGAACCTGCGAAGACGTCCCCCCCACCCCAGAGTCGGGCAGGGGCAAGACTTCATGCGGTGGTGGGCTTGGGAACTTGCTTGGTAGGCTTACGCACCCAGGGATGCTTGTGTCCCACCGCCGCACTTTTTTTAGTCTGGGCGGGCTTACCTGTGGATTCTGACTGACGAAAAGTGACCAGTTACACTTACCGGTAACGGTGTTTCTGGGAAGTCTTCCAGGACGGCACAATGAGAGATGACTGGCTCCACCTGACAGGAAACACAATCAATTCAAAGAGGTTAAAGCACCCGCCCCTCCCCGTGCTCCTCAGTTATGATAAAGTACAGACCCACACCAGTGCACGAGAGAGAAAACACACACCCAAATAACTCTATACAAACCAATGTATCAACCAAAGCGGTGGGAAGTAGGCCTGCCGTCCTGGAAGACTTCCCAGAAACACCGTTACCGGTAAGTGTAACTGGTCACTTTCTCAAGTCGTCTTCCAGGACGGCACAATGAGAGAGAAGCAAGTAGCTTCAGGCCTACCTTAGGGTGGGACGACTGCTTGCAGGACCTTTCTACCAAAGGACAGGTCCTGAGGTGACAGCAACTCCACTCTGTAATGCCTTAGGAATGTATTCTGGCTTGACCAAGTCACAGCTTTACAGATCTGTTCCACCGAAGCTCCGGCTCTTTCTGCCCAGGAGGTTGCCAAAGAGCGAGTAGAATGAGCTTTAACTTTCGGGGCTGTCTTACCAGCCTGGTCATAAGCTATGGAGATTGTCTGTCTGATCCATCTAGATATGGATGCTCTAGATGCCTGTTGGCCCTTTTTCTGCCCAAAAAATTTTATTAGTAAATGGCTGGATTTCCTAAATTCACCCACTCTATCCAGATAAGCTAGCAGACACCGTCTGACATCCAGACAATGAAAGGAGGCCTCTCTTTCATTTTGTGGATTTGAACAAAAGGAAGGGAGAATAATTTCTTGTGATCTATGAAACTTTGACACTACCTTAGGGAGGTACAGGGGGTCCTGCCTAAGAATAACTCTGTCCTCGAATAAACTAAAGAAAGGCTCTTTAATCGTCAGAGCCTGCATGTCGCCTACTCTTCTGGCTGTAGTAATTGCCAGAAGAAAAGCAAACTTAAATGTCAGTAATTTAACTGAAATATCTTCTAGTGGCTCAAACTGAGCCTTAGTTAATTGTTCCAAAACTAACGTAAGGTCCCAGGGCGGGACTCTAGAGATCTGCACCGGGGACAATCTATCCCTGGCTATTAGAAATCTTTTAACTAGAGGGTCCAGTGATAACTTCTTGTCCAAAAAATACGATAAGGCTGCTACCTGTACTCTTAGAGTCTTGGTAGCGAGACCTAAATCGGCGCCATCCTGGAGAAAGTCCAGGATGACCGAGGTTTCTTGCTGGGATACCTTTCTCACTAGACACCAGTGAGAGAAGACTCCCCACACCTTCCTGTAGATACGTCTGGTGACTTCTTTTCTACTTGAGAGGAGAGTGTTAATCACTCTCTCGGAACATCCCCTCTCCCGCAGGTTCTGCCTCTCAAGCACCAGGCCGTCAGCTTGAAGAAGCTGGGATCTGGGTGAAAGACTGGTCCCTGCCGAAGAAGGTCCACCGAACTGGTAGATGGAAGGGAGGTGCTACAGACCAGTTCTGTAGAGCGGGAAACCAGGCTCTCTTGGGCCACCAAGGAGCAATTAGAATGAGTCTGGTTTCTGAGAGACCTAGTTTTTGTAGGACTCTTGGAATGAGACTCAGAGGGGGAAAAGCATAAGCCAGGTGAAAACTCCATACCTGAGCCAGTGCATCCACCCCCCCTGAGCCCCACTCCCGGGACAGGGAAAATAATCTTCTTACTCTCCTGTTCTCCTTGCGGGCAAAGAGGTCTATTTCTGGCCTTCCAAAATGTTGGCACACCAGGTTGAACACCTCTGGGTTCAGCTCCCATTCCCCCTGGAGAATCCGATGACGGCTTAGATAGTCCGCCTCTATGTTGTACCTTCCCTTTATGTGTACTGCCGTAATAGAGGCAATCCGAAGCTCTGCCCAGCCCAGAATTCCTAGAGACAAGGTCAGCAGGGAGGGAGACCTGGTTCCCCCCTGATGATTTATGAAGGCCACCGTGGTCGCATTGTCGGAGAGGATCTGGACCTCCCGGTCTCGGATCCTTTCCTCGAACGCTTTTAGGGCCTCCCCGACCGCCAATAATTCCCGGAAGTTTGAGGAGGCGTGTCTCTGATCCTGATTCCAGGAACCCTGGGCTCGGAGTTCGCCTAAGTGGGCCCCCCAACCCCAGGAGCTTGCGTCCGTCGTTATCCTGAGGGGGTCTGTCTGAGTCCATAGATGACCCACCTGCAACTTCTGAGGAAGAAGCCACCAGCTCAGAGAGTCCTTTACTACCTCTGGGATGGAGATTCTGTGGTCTAATGTTCCTCTTGTTCCGTCCCAGGAGGATAAGAGGAATTGTTGGAGGGGTCTGGAGTGGAGCTGAGCCCACGGAACCGCAGGTATACAAGAGGTCATTAGACCCAGTACCCTCATGATGCCTCTGAAAGAGGACTCCCTTACCTCCAACAGAGACCTGACCGCTGTCATGAGGCCCTGGACCTTCTCCTGGGGTAAACAAAGCTTCCTTTGTAAGGAGTCTATCAGGAAACCCAGGTAAATCTTTCTTTGGTCCGGGATCATTGAGGACTTCTCTCGGTTGATGATCCAACCCAGGGATTCCAAGGTACTCACAACCTTGGCCAGGTCTGCGAGGAGGAGATCTCGACTCTGGTTGTAAAGTAGAAGGTCGTCGAGATAAGGGACTATCGTTATACCCTCTAGGTGTAGGAAGGCAACCACCTCTGCTACGATTTTTGTAAATACCCTTGGGCTGGAAGCCAGTCCAAAGGGGAGGGCAGCAAACTGCCAGTGTTGAATCCCCTGAGGAGACTCGATTGCGAATCTGAGGAAGGCTTGATGTCCTGGAAAGATCGGGACGTGAAGGTAGGCGTCCTTTAAGTCGATCGTTACCATGTATACCTCCTTCAGAAGGAGTCTTCTGAGGGTGTATATGCTTTCCATGCGAAATTTCTTGTGACGCAAGGAGGTATTCAGGGGTCTCAGGTTTATTATCAACCGGTACTTGCCTGACGGCTTTGGGACAACGAAGATGTGGGAGTAGACCCCCAGTCCGCGTTGTCCCGCAGGTACCGGGACTACAACCCCATGTTCTGCTAGTTCTGAGATGTTTTGTAGAAGACCTGCTGCCTTGAGGGGGTCCCTGGGGAGATGCGTTAATAGGAACTTTGAGGGGGGGGATGAAGAAACTCCAGCCTGTAGCCCTCCTTTATAATGTTGAGAATATGAGGGCTCTGGGTAATACTCTTCCACCTGGAAAGGAATTGGGAAAGTCTTCCCCCTACCCTTACGTCACTTAAAGTCTTTTTCATTTGATTTTTGGTTGGAAAAGAGGATACTTCCTTTTTGCTTATCCTTTCCAACGCCCCACTTCCTATTACCGGCAGGCTTCTTGTTCGAGAAACGGTTTCTACCCTGGGGGCCTCGAAAAAATCTTTTTTGGTCCCTTTTAGGTTTAGTGGGGAACTTTTTGCCCTTTTCGGTAGATCTTGACAGAGCTTGGTCCAGCCCTGTACCAAAAAGGAGTGAGCCCTCAAATGGGAGTCCACATAAGCGGGTCTTGGATGCGTTATCCCCATCCCATGTTTTGACCCATACGGCTCTGCGAGCCGAGTTTACGAGGGCACCCGTTTTTGCGGTGGTTCGCACGGTCTCAACTGCAGCATCTGCTAGGTATGCCACTGCGCTACCTATTACCTGTAGAGAGTCTAGGAATTCCCTGGACTTGGACACACGGGAAACATGTTCTATTAGTATGGTTATCCATGTATCTGCGTTCCTAGCTATACAAGCTGAAGCCAACGCGGGGCTCATTGCTGCCGCATTGGCTTCCCAGGCTCTACACAAGGTCGTCTCAGTACGCGATCCATAGGATCCTTGATATTACCTGCGTCCTCGAAGGAGAGGTCGGATTGCTTTGACACCTGTGCCAAAGAGGCGTCCAATCTGGGAATCTTAAAGAGTTTCTCCTCATCCTCCCCCTTAAAAGGGCACCTACGCTTCCAAGTTTTATATTTCAGAAGCTTCCTCTCAGGTTCCTTCCACTCTCTAAGAATCACATCATGGAGAGCCTGGTGAACCGGGATGGTTCTGGGTTGGGCCCTTACCAAGCCTCGGTACAATCTATCCTGTGCGGATACCTGTTCCGTCGGCTCCTGAATTTCTTCAGAGGCGTAGATTGCACCAAGGAGGCCTTCCATGTCGTCAGCTGAGAAGATGTGTCTCCCTGACCTAGAGCCCTCTTCCTCCTCCTCAGCCTGACTATCTATCAGGCCCTCATCGGAAAGTCAGGGATCTCCGAGTCTTCTTCTGCCTCTGAGTTCTGAGATAAGAGGGATCTCAGGAATTCTGGGTGTTCTCTCCCCCTGGTTGAGGAGAAAAACTCCTGTGAGGAAGGGCCCTCCCTGCTTGTCTGGGGCTCTGGTTCCTTAGCTTTAAGGGAGGCTTGAAAATCCTTAAGGGTGGCAAGCATCTGGGTTTGGACAGAGAGAAAGTCTCTCATCACCTGAGATGTTTCCTTCCCAGCCAGCTTCTGGATACATTTGAAGCAGAAGGGCTTGGAATGGGATGAGGGTAATTTCTCGTTACAGTAACCGCATCTTTTGGAGCGGGCAGGGGTTCTAGAGGAACGACTGGCAACCCCCTGGGCAGTGACGTCCTCTCCTGCAATGTAAGGGTACACAGGAATACATTAACAACCAAAAAGAACCCTGTGACAGGCAAGGGGAAAGAGTCGGGGTACCATCCCCCATCATGACCCCTGCTGGCTGGGTTGACTCACCCCCTGTGGTCTCCTCTGTAGCCGCGGCCGTAGTTGGCCTCTCCTCATGCTCCATGTAGGTGAGATGCTCTGCTCCTGATCGCAGTTACAGATCTACTGGAGGAGAAAAAAGGGCGCCTCCTTCCTGGCGTCCCTCCGTTTTTGAATGCGGTAACAGACGCCGGCCGCTGCCATTTTGCCGGAGACCGGAACCGGAAATGACGCGGCACGCGATGGCGTTATCCTTGACGCTAGAGGATGAATGTCCTAGACGCCGGGAAAATGGCGCCGCAATGCTATGCACCTGCATAGAGCGGCGCCCTGAGCAAACGGACCGCGCGAGCGGACGGAGGAACCTGCCAGCCCCCCCCTCCAGGATGGACACCCAAACAGGTAGGAGGGAGGAAGGAGGATATCTGGCCCCTGAAGTCCCGGGTACAGCCCCGCACCTAGGGAGCTTCAGTGCTCAGGGAGGCTCTTCACTGCCCTCCCTGAGAAGGAATGGGATACCCCCCAGGACGGACAAATAGAGTCCTGCTAGGCCCAGAGGCTTCCCAGGCATGCGGCTCAGCTCCCGGGGGGGGGACTTCCAGCCCCAGGCCTTCAGTCTGTGGGAAAAAAAATAAATGGTTTCGCTGTGGGGAAACACAATCAAGAACTGAGGAGCACGGGGAGGGGCGGGTGCTTTAACCTCTTTGAATTGATTGTGTTTCCTGTCAGGTGGAGCCAGTCATCTCTCATTGTGCCGTCCTGGAAGAAGACTTGAGAAAAACTTCTTCGCCGGAAAGGAAAGGCCCGACCTGCGGAGGGGCTCCTTTCCCTTAACAGACTGAGGGAGGAAGGTGCTCTTACCCCCTGTGAAATCCTTAATAATGTCATCCAGGGCGGCCCCAAACAGTCTACCGCCCTTAAAGGGCAAGTCAGCCAGGAGCTTTTTGGAAGCTAGGTCGGCAGACCAGCATTTTAGCCAGATAAGGTGATGCAGCACCACAGCAGAGATAGAGGCCCCAGATATGAAAGGGGCCGCATCCAAAGTGGCATCGCACACATAGACCAGACCCTGCACAAGTTGATGAGCCAGGGCAATGGTCTCAGGAGGGAGATTATGCTCCTGTACCGTCTGGTGCCAAATATTTGCCCATCCTGTGATTGTCTGAGACACAAGTGTTGCCACCACTATAGGGCGTAAGGCAGACCCCAATAAGGCAAACATAGTTCTACTCACCACCTCAGACCTCCTGTCAGTGGGATCCTTAAATGCAGGATTCCCTTCCATTGGGAGAGTGGTAGCCTTATTCAAATGGGCGACCGGGGGGTCGACCACTGGGGGTGAGCCCACTTCTTAACCAGGTCCTCCTCAAATGGGTACCTTATGGCTAGGCGCTGCGGGACCGTCAAAGTCTTCTGCGGCTTATCCCAGACTTGGTCAATGAATGTTGTAAAAAAAAAAAAGCACATATGGAAAGACCTTTTTTTGAAGAGATGGTTTTAAAGGAACCAAAAAGGAGACAGTTTCCACCTGGGGTTCCTCAGTCTCAACATTCAGCTTGAGAGTGTCCCTCACAGCATCAATGAGTTCACTTACAAGCACCCTGTCAGTTACTGGTTCAGGACTGGAGTCTTCCTCACAAGGAATGTCCTGTCCAAAGACATCAAAATCCTCAGAGCTAGGGTCCTGAGCGGCAGTAGCTAGGCCCATATCTGAGACAGAGCACTCCCCTACAGGAGAATGTGTGGAGAGGGGGCGCTTTACAGCTCCCTTGCGCTCACATACCGCTTCCATTCTGACAAGGAATGATTCCAGGACTGCCGACAACTGGTCCATAGGGACCGCAGGCGTAGGAGCACTGCCAGTTGCCTCAGGCAAGTGTGGAGAAGCAGGTGTATCGCCACCCTCTGAGACCTTATACACTACTACAGTGAATATACAGTCCACCCACTGGCTACGCTGAGGCTGAGAAGGGGATACCTGGAGGACTCACCAACCCTTAAGGACCGCTCAGTTCTGCTGAAGAAACCGTGCTGGGAAGCCTGAGGAGAGTGAAAACATAAGAGAAGAGAGAGAAGAGCGCACGCGCCATAGTGTAACACTGTTTATTTGTGGAAGTTTAAAGTTAAAAATGAGGAATATTGCACTCACAAACAGGAACTTGTACGTTCACATATACAATTGGCTCTCAGTTCCGAAATCCTCTTCTGGCCTATGCAGGGCGATTGGCTTGTGGGTCGACAGCAACGCTGTAGGGATAAGCGTTCCGGATGAGCTACCCTGTATTCCCCGCTGACATACACTATCGTACGGACCAGCCGGCCAAGTATGACGTCAACCGCAGCTTAGAAGGGGGAGCCAAGCTGTGCGTGCGTTTTCCTCTGATTGTTTACTGTTGCTATGACGACATGATGAAGAGGAAACAGAGCCAATTGTATATGTGAACGTACAAGTTCCTGTTTGTGAGTGCAATATTCCTCATTTTTAACTTTCAAACTTCCACAAATAAACAGTGTTACACTATGGCGCGTGCACTCGTCTCTCTCTTCTCTTATGTTTTCAGATGCAAGTTCGCCACCCAGTGGATTTAAGAGGGAGCTGCAGCGCCTAAGATAAGGGAACTATTTTTAAGAACTTTCTTGTTGATCTTTGTTGTGATGGTGGTGTGTGTGAGGGCTGCGCTGCATCTGGTATTTGTTTCTGTATGTTTGGACTGAGGAGAGTGAAGAATCTGTGAGGAGATTTTGAGGAGATTCGCGCCGCAGCTAGAGGCCGAAACCAAAAGTAAAAGCGCCGCGGCTACAAGAAAATGGCCGCCGGCCGCAGATATAACTGCGCCATTGAACCACGGCAAGATGGCCGCCGAGCGCTATATTAAAAAAAAAAAAGCGCTAATGCACGCGCTAATGGCGCACACAATAAGTCCCCACCTCACACACCAGAAAACTGCTCCTCTTCCCAGAGTCCACTACAGACATGAGCGACCCCAGCCAGGCCAGAGTGACCCCCAAGCACAGCACCAGTACAGGGTGCAGAGAGCAGCATAACAGGGGGGGGGGAGACAGGGAGAAACCCCCCCATATAAAGAAACACAGCCAGCATGTACTCACCTGCAGCAGGAGAGACTATTTAGTGGCCAGGGACCCACTGGCTTGTTTCAGACAGACCTATCACAGAGCAGTACTGCGTAGCTGTCGGCCCTGTCCACAGCGAAAGATACAGTCAGTCAGGTACTGTTCAATCTCGAGGACCGTGGGAGCATAAAAGCAACCCGGCCACCCCTGGAATCATGGGGCATGTCGTGAACTGATTCTCACGCACACAAGGCGAGGATCAGCACGCTCGATGGTCGGACAGGGACGACTATGAGGATACCAGTGTACCCAACCTGTTGCCCAGCCGACAGTTGATTGAAGGTCTCAAAAATAAAATAATAAAATTCCCAAAGGAATAAAATTTAAAAGTAAAATCTTCCAGGAGACTGGCTCCTGAGAGAGCCACGTCTTCTCCTTCTGCTAGGCAGAAAAAAACTGAGGCTGTTGGCTGCAGGTGGGAGGGGCAGGGGCTGTTCAGCTCTGGCTTGTTCTAGAATGTATGTTTCTAACATCTAACATTCTGCCTAGATCTTCTCCTGCGAGCAGGGACATATACCCACACGTTTACAGTATCCAGCTGTGTCAGTCCATGGATGATAAGAGAAACACTTGTTAGGCACACATTTAACTCTAGATGTTATCCCCTATTCAGCCAATGTCATTAGTACAGTGCCAGTGCATATTTTAAGGACTGATTACTGTATTAGTGTCACTGGTTCCCACAAAGTGCTGATTAATGTCCACCACAATGTCCCAGTCCCGCTATGAGTCGCTGATTGCCGCCATTACTAGTAAAAAAAAAAATATATATATATATATATATATGTAGCGGGGTGCCACTGTAGGAACTTTGAAAGACTACCTTACCCAGTGTACAGTGGGGCACCCAGAAGACATTGCCCGGCGCAAGGTCTGCTGGGGCAGGCTATTTAACCACTTCCTACAGGGTCATAGTCATATGACGCCGGCAGGAACCCTCCCTCCCTCCGGGCGAGCGTCTTATGACGTCCTTTTTTCCCCGCCGTCTATGGGGGGCGCGCGCGTACCCGCGGCACCGCGCGTGACCCGGTGCGCATGCTTGGCGGCCGCGATGTCCGCCGGGCACCCGTGATCACGGCAGGAGTGTGGATCTGTGTGTGTAAACACACAGATCAACCTCCTGTAAGCGGTGAGGAGACCAATGTGTGTTCCCAGTACAGAGGAACACAGATCGGTCTCCTCACCTTGTGAGTCCCCTCCCCCTACAGTTACAATCACTCAATAGGGAACATATTAACCCCTTGATCGCCCCCTAGTGTTAACCCCTTCCCTGCCGGTCACATTTATACAGTAATCAGTGCAGTTTTATAGCACTAATCGCTGTATAAATGTGAATGGTCCCAAAAACGTGTCAAAAGTGTCCGATGTGTCCGCCGCAATGTCACGGTCACAATAAAAATCGCAGATCGCCGCAATTACTAGTAAAAAAAATTAAAATGCCATAAATCTATCCCCTATTATGTAGACGCTATAACTTTTGCGCAAACCAATCAATATACGCTTATTGCAAAAAAAAAATTACCAAAAATATGTAGAATACGTATCGGTCTAAACTTAGGAAAAAAATTGTTTTAAAAAAAAAATTGTGATATTTATTAAATCAAAAAGTCAAAAATATTGCATTTTTTTCAAATATGTCGCTCTTTTGTTTATAGCGCAAAAAATAAAAAACGCAGAGGTGATCAAATACCACCAAAAGAAAGCTCTATTTATGGGGAAAAAAGGACGTCAATTTTGGTTAGGTTCAACGTCGCACGACCGCGCAATTGTCAGTTAAAGCGACACAGTGCTGCATCGCAAAAAGTGCTCTGGTCAGGAAGGGGGTAAATTCTTCCGGGGCTGAAGCGGTTAAGGAAGGGCGGAACAACACGTGGGTCTCTTTGGACGCCGCCCATCTAGCAAGTGGAACCTGCGCTGGGTCTGCCGCTGGACTAGGCCTAAGAGTCAGGCCCGGAGATCCAAAGAGCCCTCCGACATCTCACCCAAAGAATCCAGGAGTCATCTTGTTCATCATCCCTCCAAGGACTGCCGGGAGACTGTGAGCTGAAGTCCCAGCTGTGGAAGTTGGTTTTACAGACTGGTCCTGTCGGGTGAGAGAGCACTTGCTCAAAGATTGTTGACTAAGTCTTAGACTCAGAGTCCTGGTTAAGGAACCGCAACACCGGAGAGTGTCACCTTGCACGCCGGATCGACAGTGTGCTGTGCAGTGTTAGATAGACTTTGTTATTTGCCAAGCAGACAACTGTTGTGTTACCCTGTGGATTACAAATAACCTACAAAGTGCACCACCATTGCTAGTGAAGATCCTTCCCAACGGAAGCACCGTATCTGCAATAGTCAGGCCTGACTTTAGACTGTTAGATACTGTTTGGGCGCCATCTTGCCACGAGGGAGAAGCTTGCGAGCATAGCTAATAGACACTTAGCGTGGGTGGTACCGGTTAACTTAGCAATTGTTATATGCTGTGTATGTTTAATATTGCAGGGCTCTGCATGTATTGCTGCACTACTGTTTAAACTACCTACTTCTTACTCAGTAAAAGAACTTATGGTTAAGCCTATTGCTGTGTGGTTATATGTCTGTTGCGGTATTGTGATCCTCACACCTAACGGGTTTTACAATCCCATTTTACCACCATCTGTGCCAAGGGAGGTTAGAGCCAGTTACTGGGGGTTGACAGTAGCGTGTTACAGGCCCAAAAATCAATACCAGCAGCCCTCTTAGCTGGGGGTGTGCTACATATATATGTCCCCGGATTTCATTTTAAAAATCTGGTCACCTTACCCAAGATGTAAATGGTAATTACCTTTTGGTAAATAGAAGTGGTTTCTACTAATGTTCCAATGGTGTCCTCAGGGACAAATCGCTATGAATATAGCCTGCCTGGGGACCTAACAGCTTACGGTGAGGGCGCCATGCGTTCCAAGCCCACCAGTGCATGCACACGGCTCCCCCAGTCCACGGGCAAAACCCCCCAGAAAGGAGTCTCTAACTGGCACCGATGATGCCATCCGATGGGCCCCACGCGAGCCAATCATGGGAGGGGCCCCAATGCACCGGGTGGAGACAATCCGGCCCCACAGTGGAGACACTCCCCTATCCCCAAGTAACCAGCCAAGCAAAGGCAAAAAAACAAAAAACGATCCTGCAACCGCATTCCTGTGCACGTTACATGCAATGTCTGTGTGGTATGATTTCAGCCATAGGGTGCAGGACCCTTTTTTTCTCCCACATCTGAATTGCAGTTCATAAACAACAACGAAAGGTGCTACTATTCCAGATTAGTGAAACTCCTCCTGAGCTGTCGGGTGCAGGATGTGTAGTAGGGGTGCAACGGATCAAAAAACTCACGGTTCAGACCGTTCCTCGGATCAGAGTCACGGATCGGATCAATGGGGGAGATGTGGATATTAATAATATCCACATCTCCCCCACTGTAATGTCCACATCTCCCCACTGTAATATGATATTACAGTGGGGAGATGTGGATATTACTAATATCCACATCTCCCCCACTGTAATATTCACATCTCCCCACTGTAATTTACACATCTCCCCCACAGCGCACCGCTCACCTAGGCCGCCGCCGGGTGTACCAAGATGGCCACTGCTCCGGAGCTAGGCCGAAGCCGCGACCTTTCCTATGGCCGAGGCAGCGGAGCTCAATCCGCAGATCCGAACACGGTGACCCGTTCGGATCACGGATCAATGACGACCTGTTGCACCACTACTGTGCAGTTGCTCAGCTGCCAAAGTGATGAATGAATAAAGCACAATCTGCAACTCCATACATACTCTTTAAAGTGGTTGTAAACCCTTACAGACCACTTTGACCTACAGGTAAGCCTACATTAGGGCTTACCTGTAGGTGCAAGAAATATCTCCTTAACCTACACGGTTAAGGAGATATTTGCAAGAAAGAGGACACCGATGTCTATGGCGCACAGCAAAAAATATACACCTGAATTGCAGTGTTGTGCAATCTGTTTTGGGGTGTTGTTCATCTAACATTAACGCTGTGCGATTGCTATACACTGCGATGCAAAGAAACGCAGCAAATCTTGTGCTTTTGCTGCATCGCATTAGCCTGGGTTTACACTGGTGCGTGCGGAACACCGCATGCGATTCCCACCGCATTCCTGTGCGAATCACATGCGATGTCTGTGCGGTGCAATTTCAGCCATGCATTTTGTATGGCTGAAATTTCCCACCTGCATCTGAATCGCATGGGTATTTACAACTGTGTTTTGCAAACGGTTTTGGGGTGTTGTTAAACTAGCATTGATACCCACAGCAGATTGCATGGACCCCGTGCGATTGTTATGCAATGCGTCACATCAGTGTGAACCAAGGCTCATAAAAATCGTAGTTGTACACACAACCTACCAGTTTGGAAACAACTGAAAACCTGGCTGTATAGTTGTCAGTAGTGTCTGAATCACAAAAGTTCCAGTAATGTCTGCTGGGAATAATTCCTCTCATTTTGTGATATTCTAGCTTTCTCAAATCGTAGAAAAAGAGTATACAGCGTTTATATTGCATTATCCAGTCTGTAGGTGTTAAAGCTATAGCCCTGTGTGTTTCTAGGTAAAGCTATTGTGCAATGTCTGTTGAATGGCGGCAGTCTGTGCTGATTAGAAGCACGTGTAGGCAGTACAGCACACAAAGGCTCCATCATGCTTAGCCCATTCTTGTAATATACTCCAGCCCAGTGAGTCTGAGGCAGCACAGCTCCCTATGGTTTCAGAGGCTGTGGCAGAAGTCACCGGGTCAGTCAAGGAGGGAAGCTCATAACGTGCGGCTACTTTGTAATTATTAAACCAACACCTTACAATTATCGTGTCGCAAAAAAGAAAACGCTTTCCTCACGGCACCACAAGGGTTGTAGCCGGAAAAATTCGTTGTTTTGTGTCATATTGTTAAAACAAGAAATTGCATACGTGAAAAGAGTGGGCTTAACCGAGCAGCAACTACAAAATAAAAACAGCGTATAACCAATATAGACGCCTCATAAACAAAGCTTCCCTCAAGACACAAAATGGCGCCCGCGCCACCTCCTCGTTTTCGTTATGCGCCCGTACACTATCCATGAGTAATATCGTTCTTTCGTCAGTCATATACAGCCAATGGCAGTACAATGCGATTTCTCGCCCTCACCGGTTATGTATAGCCAATGGGAATGTAATAACTCTCTCCCGCCCTCACCACCCCCGTACAGCCAATGATAAAACGCCTCTGCCCGCGCTACAATGGCGCCTCGGTACAAGCAGAGACCACTTATTTTCGGGGGGGAGGGGGGCATTTACCACTTAAACTATATAGTGGATAACGGTATTTATTCGGCAATCTATAATAGTAAAAACAAAATAAAATACATGATATAACGTAATTGCTTTCGCCATCCGGATTTCTGACGATACAATATGTAGGGAACAATGAGGCGAGAGTGGAGACGGAAGTAGATGGTACAGTCCGCCGTGTTGATGAATTATTCATAGAGTGGGCGAGGCTACGCTGCACTATATAAGGAGGAGCCCAGCGGTAATTGCGCACTCTGCATTGCTGTTCTCTTTGCGCTCTACTTGGACAAGGTAATGTGTAATGGCGATTAAGTAGCTGGGGGAGGGGGGAGAGAGAGAAGTTAGTGATTAGGCGGTTTCGGCCTATGAGTGTGTTAACCAGTTCTGCGGTTACCGGTCACCTCCTAACGTACTATGTGCTGTATGGCGGTAGTATGAGACGTCGCCTCTTTGTGTAGACGGGGAGTAGGGCGGCCGGATGGAATGAGTGTATTCCGAAGCCACGCTATCCTGGCTGCCCCTCCCTACCGCTTTCCTGGGCTCTCGTTCCCATCGATGGTGAGGGGGGAGGGGTCGTGCAGACCAGTGACGCAAGCTGTTCGGCGGCCATTTTGTGAACGAACACGTTGTAGTGACCGGCCGGCGCCATTTTGTCTCCGCAGATCTCATCATGTCGTCTGACGAAGGAAAGCTTTTTGTTGGAGGTCTGAGCTTTGAAACCAATGAGCAGAGTCTGGAACAAGTGTTCTGCAAACACGGATCAATCTGTGAGGGTGAGTTTGTAGGAGGATTTGCTTGAATCTGTTACATTTTAAGTGGCTGAGCTTTAATGACTCTCATGTGCTATATTTTTCCCCAGTGGTTGTGGTGAAGGATCGGGAGACCAAGAGATCGCGTGGCTTTGGATTTGTCACTTTTGACAATCCCGATGATGCGAGAGATGCCATGCAAGCGATGAATGGAATGGTGAGGTTTTTCTTTCAAAATATCAAATCTATTAGGTTGTTTAGTGCAGATTGTTAAATCAATGGCAGAAATGATAGGGCCTTTAGGAGAACATATGTAATTTTTTTTTTTTTTTTATAGAATCAAGGCTATATTGTGTAGGCCCCCATGCTTTTTAGGAAGATTTTATTTTTATATAACTTTCTGATTACAAAGGCATGTTTGCTACTTGAATTTATAGTTCACAAATTTATCTTTATGTATAATTGTGGACATGCATATACTGTACAACCATTTAAGGCTTAATGTGTAAAGTTTTCTTTAGGGATTAACTTTTTGGCATTGTAGAAATCACTTTCCCTTATTGCGTTTGTAGTCTTCATAATCAAAGTGTGCTTTTTGTTTTTATTTATTCAGTCTGTGGATGGACGTCAGATTAGAGTTGATCAGGCCGGAAAGTCTCCAAGTGACAGGAGAGGCGGCTACAGAGGTGGCTCATCTGGAGGAGGAAGAGGTTTCTTCCGTGGAGGTAGCGGCCGTGGTATGTTAGTTAGAAATATTTGGCCTTAAAGTGGATGTATACCCAGTGAAGTGAATAGTCTCAGTACACAGGGATGAAATCAGTCTCCCTACATAAGTATTTATATCTACTGTCTTCCCCTTGACTTCTTACATTGTGTTTAAGAGTTTTTTTACTTCCTCATTCTGCAGTGTAGCTTGGCTGATTGACACATCCCCACTCCATATAGGCAAGGACTTGCAGAGCTCTCATGTGAATTGTGCAGCACTCTGCTAATCTATAGCAACCTCCCACAACAAATGTCTGGTGCCTGGCTTGGAGAGCTTGTCAGAAGTTATCAAGCAGAAAGCCACAGGACTTTGTGCTTTTGGCAAGAGACGAGTAACACTAGATATGTGCCCAGCTCAAATTTCATTAATCACGTTTTACGTCCAAAGTAGATGTAAGCTCGACTCATTAAATTTGAGCTGGACACATCTGCAGTGTTATCTCCAAAGTCCCTTGCCTTTCTCCTGCTCTGTTCTAACTCCTGACACGTTCTGTCAACTGATAAAACCAGCCTGAATTGAGGGTGGGTGCTATAAGTTGGTCAATTTAAATCGCAGGTCTGCAAGTGTGCCTTTCCTCAATTCGGCCGTCTCTCGTGTATGGCAAGACTCCCCTCCCCCTGCTGGAAAAGAGAATTCTAACATGGATCACTTTCTAAACGGTTTATAAAGCTGAAGACAGCAGATATGTATGAATAACTTATGTAGGGAGATTTGTTTCATCCCTGTGTTTTATGAGTCTGTTTACTTCACTGGGTATATGTGGTTTTACTACATCCACTTTAAGATGGCTTTAGGATTAGTAATATTTTAAAGTACATGTCTGTACCTACAATGCTACAAAACATGGTCAACACAGGGATTTTACTGTACAGGAAATATTACTGTAAGATCCCTTTCACACTGGAGAAATTTTTTTTTTCAGGGGCTAAAAGCGCCGGGGGAAAAGGCTTGAGTGCTTTTGTACTGAGCGCTTGCAGGACTTTTACAAAACCTGCAAGCAGCATTTTTGTAGCAGTGTATACATGCCGCCCATTGACTTGGTCACTGCTGCCGAAGCCCCTGCAAAGTGCTTCGGCAGCAGTGCTTTTCTGGCTATTTAACTTTTTTCTTCAGCTGCTGCTAGCAGTTAATGACACCCCCCCCCCAGCTGTAAAGCGCTGCTAAAACTAGCAGTACTTTGCCCATGCTATGAGTGTGAAAGGGCTTGTTTACACTTCACAAAATTTCTAATGCATAAATGCTCCTATATATAGCATTATAGTGTGGGTGTTAGACTTGCATTTTACAAGCATTGTTAAATGCTTCCCAAATGCCCTATGGGCACTTTTGAAGCATTTGAGTGTCAAAGTGGTTGTAAAGCCTTTTAACTACTTAATGCTACAGGTAAGCCTATATTAAGGCTTACCTGTAGCTACCCAGGATATCATCTCCTTTAGATGTCCCCCTGCATGTGCTGTTATTGACACTGGGGTGGCATATGTGCTGTTTCAGTCCGTGTGCCGTTACCAGCAGCTCTGGCGCAGGATAATATCACCGCAGCTCCGGCCAATCGCAGCGCCAGAGCTGCGACGCCCAGAAGTAACCCCTGGGAGAGATGTCGGCCGCCGGAGCTGTGTATGAGGACGGCTGCAGGCGCTTTGATCTGAGGTAATTCATAATGAGCTCGTATGCATAGCATACAAGCTCATTATGCCTTTTGTCTTGCAGGGTTTTATTTTTTTCACATTGGGTTTACAACCACTCTAAGGCATGTTAAAACCGCTCAACAAATGCCTATTCCAATACAATAAATTAGCTAATCTTAATGTGCCACAATTGCCTGCCTGAGCATTTGTGAAGACTTCAAATGCCTCCTGACTAGACGCAATGCTAGTGCTTCATGTTTTGATGTGAACTGTGCTGTCTATTGTGTCTTGTGCATAGGCATTTGAGGAGTTTTTAATGCCAGTGTTCTTTCTATAGGCTTGGGCATGTTAAGCTTCACAAGAAACTGGGCGGGTCACCTACTGCATTGTGTTTTTTTTTTTTTTTTTTTTTTTTTTTTGTGATTATAAATATATGGAGAGGGATATATATTTATCATTTTAAACAGCTTTCTAGATGGTTTTGGAATTATGTCTGTCTGATTGGCAATACCTCAAGTGTGGTGCATTCCCCATTTATGTGAGAGGGGGGTGTTGGGTGCTTCACATCCGTGTGCAAACTAGTATTGATTGCCCAAGGAATCATGAGCCAGAACACTCGTTCCCACTAGTTAATGTGTGAATGGAGCTTAAAATGAGCAAAGGGCTTTAATGGCTCATTTACCCTTGTATCGACACACTAAAGCAGAGGTCTGCCTAAAAAAAAAAAGCTAAAAGCCAGCAGCTACAAATACTGCAGCTGCTGACTTAATAAATGGACACTTACCTGTCCAGGGTGCCCACGATGTCTGCGGCTGAAGCAGATTGCTCTCTCTGCCCCTGCCGCCATCCTCTGTGAAGGAAGCTGGAAGTGAAGCCTTGCCGCTTCAATTCCTAGTTTCCTACTGCGTGAGTTGTGCTGCGCATCCTCACTAATCCCTGTGATCTTCTGGGACCTGTTTCCCAGAGGATTTTTTTTTTTTTTTTTTCTCTGGAGGACATGCCAGGAAATGGGAGCCAATACCTGTAATACTCAGGTATCTGCTCCCCATGAAAGGTGCCAAATGTGACACTGGAGGGGGGGTAGGAATCCAAAAGTGGAAGTTCAATTTTTGGATGGAACTCCACTTCAATGGCTAGTTTACACTTTCTTCAAAACAAGGCTTGGTTAAAGCTCTCTGAATGCTGTCACAAAATACATTTATCCATGTAGCTTTAGTGGTGCTTCAAAGCCTCCATAGAAGTCTATGGCAAAGCTTGCTTGAAGCACCAAGTGAAAGCTAGGTTTAAACAGGACTAGGCTAACCATTTCATTTAGTGACAGGCTTTGACTGGCATTCAGAGCATTATGTCCAAAGCCATGCTTTGACGCAAGTGTAAACTAGCCCTAATGACTGGATCACTTTTTCTAGCATGTTGCCAGCTGAAAATATTATCGGGTTCATGTCTGCAGCCTTGGTCCTGGTAGAACTGCTTCCAACAAAAGTAGGTATATCCTAAGGGCTGGAAGTGGGTTAAAGTGGTTGTTGGAGTTTTAGTCTTGGCTAGGTGGATGCAGCATCGGGTCCAATGCATCTGTCCCCTGGCGCTTCTACACTGGACCAATCGATCGAACACTGCTGATCGTTTGGTTTTTACAGCTCCATGAGCGGCAGACTCTGTCACAGCTCATTGGAGCGCTGAGCCGGGGAGGGGCAGCCATCTGTCAGCAGCTCACAGAGGCTGAGCCGGTTGTCGGTCCAGACTCCATGGTCATGCGGCGATTGGACTCTGCAAAAACGGGTCACAGGCATGCAAAACAAATTTTACTCGTGTGATCCCTAGACTTACAGCCAAATGAGCTTTGGCTATACTTTTTAATAAGTGACTATAATCTCATACTATGGGGAAAACCTAAACAATTGATATGCCACAGCTTACTTTTTTCCCTGGGTATGGCGGCTGGCTGCATTCAGGCTGAGAAATGCAGTGTCCTAGTCACTTTGCAGACTGAAAAGGAAGTAAGACTCGCCTGTCTTATGTAGATTACTGTTCCATCAATGGACACTATTTACATGGTATTGGGTGTCTATTACAGGTATGAGCCTGGTCTTCTCAGTAGCCTGTCTTCAGGACTTGGCCCCTTACAAGTGTCTGGTTTGCTTTATTAAACAACCATTCCCTGATCAAACTAAAGAGTTTTGCCCAATAATTGTAGCTGCTCTTGAAAGGGGTTTGATGTATGAAAATGACATGTGCTTTTGTTTGACTTTCTGCTGCTAAATAAAGGCTAACACATTTTTGTGATTAAGGTGGAGGTGACCGTGGTTATGGAAGCAGCCGATTTGACAACAGGGGTGGTTATGGTGGTGGATCTCGGGATTATTATGGCAGGTAATTTTTTTTTTCTGAATTGTGAAGTGCCTTTTTTTAGTGGGCAAAATAAAATGCCTTGTACTTGCTATATTTTAGTTAGTTTTCTGATTTACGTTTTTTATTTTTTTAGTGGCAGGAGTCAAGGAGGTTATGGGGATCGCTCAGGAGGAAGCTCCTACAGAGACGGTGGTTTTGACAGCTACAGTAAGTTGTGGCAGAGGGGTGTGATGTGATTTTTATTTATTTTTTAAGGGGGGGGGGGCATTCTACTCTAGTGGTATCTGGATGGGTGGGTTTGCTTGTAAATCTCCAGCAGCCTAACAAATGCATGTTTATAAGGCTTTAAAATCTACAATCAATATTAGCATTGGGGCTTTGTGGGTTGTGCTTTAGGATAAAATGCTGGGATCTGACAACTGCTTCAAGTGTCTTTACAACTGTGCCTGCTTCTTGTCCTCAGCCGCAAACGAGTAAAATACCTTCCTGACTCAAGATCGTCCTTCCAATGGCTGTATTTATAAAGATTTTTGGAGCTTCGCTGAATCAATAATGTGTAGTATGTCAACTTGTGTTCACTTTTTTTATATAAATTTGGTTAATCTTTGACAGCCTCACTGGTAGAATGTGAACAGCTGTTCAGAGGGCGTTATCCTTCGGGTACGTTTACTTTTTTGTTTCATACTGCTGTTCTGAGGCTGAAGATACGTGAAGCTCTTAATTGTAAATGAGCAGGTTCATGCTGCAGGAAATGGCTTTGCTCAGCAAATGGGGTGATGCTTCTGCATTCGCATCCCTGTAAATGGGTATGTCTCCTACTACAGCGTGGTCTTACTAGATCTCTTGCTGTTATGTAAATAGTCATGGGATTGAAACCGTGAGCTTATTTTGAGCTCTTATTGTTTAAAAATACTTTACTTTTTTTTTTTTTTTTTGGGTGAGGTAGTGCAGAGCCTGGGCGTGTGCTGCAAATGACAGCTGTACCACCTTTGATATAACTAAAGTGAACAAATGATCTGTCACAAGACGTTCTTAAAATGTTTGTTTGTATTGTCCTTTTTTTATACAAATATTTCATTTGAATACTGTACTGAAGTGGTTACAGAATTGTATTTACTTTCTTTTTGGCTTTACGAAGCCTATTAAAAGACAGTCTGAAAGAAACGTGCTCCTGAAATTACCTTTTGCACAACACTGAAGTGGGACTTCACATAGCTGGGGGGAAAGCTTTAGTCAACTTACCCAGAACTGCTTGTAAGGGACTGCATGGCAAACGGTAAACACAACACGCTCTAGGAAGATCTAAACAATGGGTTCTATTGCAGGGTATTTTTTTATGCCACCAAGTCTGGTTTAAAAAGGAAAGTGCAATAGAACCCTGTTTTTGCAGTGTCTTAAACCTAGGAGTTTTACACAATGTTTTCCACATATTGGTTAAGTGGGGAGGGGGAAATGTGATTTTGCAAACTTACTCCTCCGGTTGGGTTTCAGTTTTTCCAAAATCTAGTTTTAGTTTCAGTTTATTCTAGAACTGTTTAATGGGCAGTACACAAGGTTCACATGTGCAAAAGCTTTTTTGCGTATTTTTAAACACGTTTTGTTTCAGGGTTTTTTCTTAAATGATCCTGTCACAAAGCAAGTGTGATTAAAAAATTTTAATAGTGCTTTGTCAAACTGATTTTATTGTCTAGCCCTGCACTTGTTGACCGCTTCTGCAGGCTGAAGATCTTAAATGTAATCTGTTCAGGAGGAGTATGTGTCCCCTCCCTTCAGCAGCTGTATGTGTAAACAATGATCCTGCTATGGAGTCTGTATTCGCAGCAGATAACAAGGTATTGCAAAACCTTGAACAGACCAACACTTGCTGGTTGACATGTGAAAATAGATTTTATGTAATTTTTACTGTCCTATTACCAAAGATGAGAACCTAATTTCTTATGAATCTAAAAGTAATGCTGTAAAAATGTGCAAGACATGAATCCGAAGCCTATTGACTGCTCTAAACCGCAAATTCCAGTGTCTGTGCAAAGCATCAGACCCATGGCAGTCAGTTGCTTTGTGACAGCCCCTTTAAAATACAACACTTCTATTTAGATAGCTTGTGAGCTAGTACTGAAAATGACCACTTATGGGTTGACCCCCTAGATTTTATGAAGTTGAAGGTTTTGAAACACTTTTTATGGTAGTGGGTAAGGTTTAAATTCTGTCGCTTTTTACATCTCACAATACTTATTCCTGAAAGTGAGTAAATCCTAACCACAATGATAACTTGACGGATCTAATCCTTTCCCACTCTCCACCATAGACATGTGGAATAAGTTGGGCGTTTCACATGCCTACAGTAATCGTGTACAATATTTTTATTTTCTGCTGCAGAAAGGTTACTTGTGGCTCTTAACTCCTGTCTTGACAATGATATGTAGGCTGACTTCTGAAAATGCTAGTTGCCAATCTCAATACTTGGATCTGAAAATGCTAGTTGCCAATCTCAATACTTGGATCTAAATAGACTAACATTAAACCAGTGTAGACAATCCTTGATTGGCATACTGTTAATTTCATGACTTCAAGTGGCAATTATAGGCTGGGTTCACGTGTGTGTGTGTGTATACTGTGCGGGGCACCAAATTAATTTAAATAGAAATCACACCATCCCTATTCAAGTTGTGGGTTCTTTTCAGTGCGCTTTGTGCCCATTCATATTTCGATGCACCTGATTTGGGTTGTATGGGTGTTCAACCCATGCAATCTGACTTCTTTCAGCTGCAATCTATTTTGCAGTGTCATTAATTTTAACACTTGACACCAGTATACTGGTACAGAGTGCGATGCTGGAAACTTTGTTTTTGCACCACATATGTGAACCCAGAGCCTATGAAGTAGATCATAAATGGCAGCCCCTATTCCTAATTAAACTGAGCTGAAATGAGATTTGGGTCCAAGTTGTCACTCTTGTCTACACATGTCCAACCTGCTAGCCTGCAGTGAATATGTAGCTTTTGTTGTAACAGTCAGCATTCTAGTATAGTTATGCTGTATATAAAACGGCATATATTCTAATTCTGTAGCTAGTGAAAGCAATGTTAGTACAATACTGTTACCTTCTGAGAATCCTCTGCTAAATACAGAAGCTGCATTTTTCCTTGGAGAAGTCAAGTGTTGTGCATCCTGTGGAGCCTGACGAAAGCTGCTCATGGCTAGTTCATTTTTGGAATTAGTCCGGTAGTTTGAGGTAACTCTTTTGCTCATGTCCACATCCCTCTTCCTCCAAGCTCATGTTGTGCCTGTGATACATAAGTTGGATTGCTCACTGATATTGGTACTGGTGTGCTCCTACAATATAATTGGCAAGCATTCTTTGGTTATTTAGCAGTCTGGTTCTAGTTAACATCCCCAGAATCTGTCCACAACCTGCTGGGTATTTTCAGGTGCTACCAGTACTCCATGTAGTTGCTTTTCTTAACATGTCCCCAAGCAAGCTACATATGTTAATGTTCTACCTGCCAAAGGATTTATAATTCTATGGAATTTATTCCAAACTATCATGACTTGCACAGTATGCCATACTGCAAAGCCAGGTAGGTGTTTGTTCAGTAATGCAGCTTCCCATGTCACCTCTGCGCTAATGGGGTGGTGATCTTCCTGGCTTTGGAGTCATGAGGCTATAAAATAAAGTCCAATTACTTTTGGCAGGCAAGATAGTTCATATGTATTTTGACAATTCTCAGTTGTTTTTCTGGGGCTTTTCTTCAAAGAAAACAAAATACCTTACAGCTGCAAACCAGACTTAAAAAGCCCCACCCTTAGATATCTCATTTTTTTGAAAAGTGGAATTCATTTTAAACCTGTGTTCTTGTTTCAGCATGACCATGACAGCTAAGCTTTCTGGTTCTGGTGGATTGCTGTTTGTACAGTATTGTGTGACTTCTATAAATGGAATCATAGGTAAGTTGTAGTGTTCATACTATTAAATGTTTTAACCCCCTCTTGAATGTGAATTGGGGTTGGTTAAATATACTCCATGATCACCAGTTTTTTAGGCTCCTTCACATCTAGTGATTTGGGATTGTGGGTGGTGTTGCAATTCCAAATCTCTAAAATCGGCACTTGGGTGCAATTCATTTACAACTAAATGGTGTGGTTTTTGTCTTGGCAATTGCGGCAAACCACAGTGAGAAGCTTGTTTCTCAGAAGTGCTATTTTTTCAAACAGCATTGCACAATATTTTGCTATAGTTGCAGCATGATTTATCGCAGTAAAGCTGCACTGCATTTAGGTGCCATTGAAAATAACACTTGAACACGCATGCTGTGTTTTGCAGGATTGCAGTGTGATTTGGAATCAATGTAATGTTGCCCACAAACCCAAATCATAGTTGATCACTCTGCTCTGAAGTTTTGTTCACATCTGACTGCTAATCGGTCAACTCCCAATCTAATAGTTTAAAAAAGTAACTTGGCCTGTCTTCGAGTGGAACACTGGAGAATTCTATTCGGGGGGGGGCGCAGAAGGTCCTGTTAAACTTATGCTGCTGTCTTTAGTTGGGTCTTCCTGGACTGAATGCCCTAAAGCAATGGGGGTTCTGGCTCCAAAAATTTGGATAAGATGACCGACGCACAAGCAGTGGTGTTCTGAAACTCCTTTCTTAAACAATATGTAGCCACTCTTGGTAGGCAAGCGTTAATGACCAGTAAAGTACAACATACAAAGTTTGGTTTTTAAATGTATGCTTTAAATTCCTTGAATCCAGATTAAAGCTGAAACTTTAACCCATGTCAAACACTGGCCTAACTTTATTTTATTTTTTTTCCCCCTTTCTAGGTGCTGAAGGAAGGAGAACTTTATTTTTATTCAATTGTAATAAACTTTTTTTTTATCTGAAGACTTCACTTTGTTTTGTGTTAGTGTTTTAGGCACATATGTACTGAAATGGATACCTAAATATGCCTGATTTAGAACTTTAAAAACAGGTGCTCTGTAAGCCCTGTTTTTAGTTGGACCTTGTGTGCCAGAGCTTTTGCTAATCTCTCAATGGAACTCTGAATATGTGCAGGGCTGAAAGCCTTTATTTCTTTACCTTGGGTTGGCTTGTTAACCAAAGTAAATCCACTGCAAGAGGACAACTGTGTTAAAATATTAACAACTTAAGGACCGCGCACTGTACATATACATCAGTAGAATGGCTCATACAGGTACAATCACGTACCTGTATGTCCCCTTTAGCTGCCCAACGTCTGTCGTGCGCTCGCGACCTGCCTTCCCCATGAGTCGGACTGCGGGGATCAGGGAGATGTTAACACATCCGCAGATCGGTGACTTGTCGCTCGTAGCCACGCCCCCTCAGTCAGAAACTCGCCCCTGGTGGTTAACCCAACCCCTTCACTACCAGTGGCATTTTTATTGCACTGATTGCTGTAAAAAAAAACAATGGTCCCAAAAATGTGTCTGCCATAATGTCGCAGTCACGATAAAAATCGATAGCCACCATTGCTAGTAAAAAAAAAATATTTTATAAAAATGCATTTAAAACAACCCCATTTTGTAAACGCTATAATTTTTGCGCAAACGCCATTTGCATTTATTTTTTGGTAATTAAAAAAAAAGTAGAATACATATCAGCCTAAACTGAGGAAAAAGTGTGTGTGTGTGTGATATATATATATATATATATATATATATATATATATATATATATTGGGGATTTTTATTTTAGCAAAAAGTAAATTGAATTTTTTTTTTTCAAAGTTGTCGCTCTATTTTTGTTTATAGTGCAAAAAATAAACGCAGAGGTGATCAAATACCCCTAACACCAAAAGAAAGCTCTTATTTGTGGGAAAAGATGTCCATTTTGTTTGGGAGCTACGTCGCACGACCGCAATTGTCGGTTAAAGCGATGCAGTGCTGAATTGCAAAAAAGCCTGGTCTTTATGCTGCGTATTGGTCTGGGGCTTAAGTGGTTAAAGATGACAATGCATCTTATAAATATGAAATGTCAGTTTATTGCAGAAATTCAAAAAGTGAAACTCATATTTCATGTAGATGCATTGGTGTTATCTATTTCTATAGTTTTTGACTGGCTTAAAGCTAGTGAACACAATTTTTAATAACATAATTAGTGTGATATGGAGGTCATCAGCCTGGTATGAAAGTCCAGGTTGCTTTGATAGTGGTTTTCAGCGCATCTGCTTTGTTGGGGCTGTACCACACATTCTCTATGGGGTCAGGTGAATTTGCTGGCCAATCAAGCATATTGATACCATGACGAAGCCCATGTCTGACATTTGGTGTTTACAAGTTAAAATCTGTATTTTTTTTCTCGAAAATTACTCAACCCCCTAACACTATACCGTATTTATTAGCGTATAACACTCAGAGGGAAGTTTTAGGAAGAAAAATTTTAAATTAACTTTGAAGCAAATTAAGAGTCGGTCTCAACATGCAGCCTGGTTGTTGTCGTCAATGCAGCCTGATAAATACCTCTATTTATTTTTTTTTATTGAAATTATCATTTGCAGCCTCACCATCTCAGACCTCACAGCAGCCTGAATCTGGAAATCACTGAGCCGTCTTCTCTCCCCTAGGATCACGTTACACACAGTCCCGCCTCCACCATTGGACCAGCTCCTGTGATGGGCAGAACACTGGTCCAATGCTGGGACTGACATGAAAGCTGAGTGGAGAAGGCGGCTCTGTGGTATGCTGTTGGCGTATAACACGCACCCCTGATTTTACAGGGGGAAAAATGTTATATACACACACCGTATTTTATCGGCATGGTTTTTTTTAAGCAGAGAATAAAATGTTCCGCCCCGGGATAACAACCGAGCGGCTTTTAGCCGCTTCGGTAATGCCTGGATAGCCAATCGCCCACTCTAAACAACGTTATAGAGGCTGCATATGCTTGACAGCAAGGGGTTAAACCAGGTTGCTAGTCTTCCTTGAAAATCCACATCTCCATAAAGCTGGTCAGCAGAGCTAAGCATGTAGTGCTCTAAAATCTCCTTGTAGAGGGCTGTACTGACTTTGGAGACCAGCAGATGACCTGACTCAATTGTCATGGAGTGTGGGAACTTGATTTCCAAATTAAATGCAAAATTTTCCAGACTCTGTAGGAAGAGTGGCGGCACCAAATCCAAGTTGAGGTCCAGTGACGTTTCCGGTCCATGATGGTTTGGGGAGCTATGTCATCTGCTGGAAACATAAATGTAATTTACACCACTCTAAGTATCGCCATGAATGTTACAGCAATGGGAATAACAGTAGACCTCAAAATTTGCAGGTTAAGAGTTAGTGTTGCCTATGGAGATATTTTTTTTAAGTACTGTAGCTTGTCGCAATTCCATGAGCGTGCATGATTTTTAACCATTTCCCCTGGGTGGATGTCCTTAACTTTGAGCGGGGATATCTGAATGATGCCTGCAGCTACAGGCATCCTTCAGATATAGTCTTAGAGCCAGCAATTCTGTGCCTCGTAAGAACGATCATATTGGCTTTTCCGCCGCTTGAACGTTCTTACGGGCGGCGAGGGGACATCCTCCCGCCGCCCTTCGGTGCTTCTACAGACTCACCGCTGCATTTGGAGAACAGATTCGCCTGCCCCAGATGCCTATCCTAGAGATTTCCGGTGGACCAGATGGTCGCCGGAGTCTCTACAATCATTTGGAGGCCGGGCGCGATGTTAATGCGTCACGCCCAGCCTCTGCATTAAAAAAAACAAAAACGGCGCCGCCTTGGCTGGGAAGCCAGAATCGTTAATTTTTTTTTTCCAGGCTTCCCAGTCTAGAGGTGAGATGTGGGGTCTTATTGACCCCATATCTCACTGTAAAGAGGGACCTGTCATGCTGCCTATTACAAGGAATGTAAACATTCCTTGTAATAGGAATAGAAGTGATCATATATTTTTTTTTTTAAGTGTCAAAGTAAAATTGACTTTTTAAAGTGCCCCTGTTCCCGATAGCTCGAACGCATACGTAAGTCCCGCCCACATATGAAAACTGTGTTCAGTCTACACGTGAGGTATCGCTGCAGAAGTTGGAGCGAGAGCTATAATTCTAGCCCTAGATGCCGGGGTCTGCTTTCTGTGAGGGGGTGTTTGTCTCCTGGGAAGTCTGCATGGCCTTCTCGTCCACATCCCGGGCTTTTTTTTTTTTTTGCTACGCTGACGCCATTTTTAGTGCCTGTTTTCTCTATTGAAACTTCCATTGGTGGCTATTTTGTTGTGGCCGCGCTGTGGCGCAGGTCGGTAATGGCGGATGAGTGTGTGGGTGGATAAAAGCAATGGGGATGTTTTAAAGTCATGATGGTTATGACAAATATGAGATGCTTAAATAGTTACATTTTAAAATGAGTCGATTATTAGAAATTACTGTGAGTTAATATGCACATCATTAGGGGACACCCATCAGCTATTTATAATTCTAAGGTTTAATGTATATGCCCACTCACTACCTAATATTCATTTTTCTCCATGCCATCCCAGTATGATTGAAGTTTTAAGTGTTTATTTTGACACCTACAATTTTTTTTTATATGTTAAATTTTATTTGTTTCTCTTATACCATATAATATATGTACAGGGTTCTAGAGTGTATTATTTATATAATATATCACTCCCGTGAGTGATATATTATCTGCCATTACTAGTGTAAGGCTCCTACATGATATAAAGTGCACTTGCATCTAGCCCCATTAGGTGGCGAACACCACCCAGGCATATAAAAAGGCTGTATACAGCCATCAACAACTAGCTTGAGAAAGGTGTGCGCAGTGACACTCCTCACGGCGCTCGCATTGAAACGTGTTGCATCCTGGTCCTGACGACCTCATGCCGCGCTCCAGCACAGACAGACACACTGCTTGCGTTCCAGCCCTCTCTGGCAGCTGCAGCGAACCCGGAAACCATCCAGTGGGACAGTGAACCGGCATTCCTCCATGCAGCGCAGCAAGCGTCTACTGCTTAAGGGAACATCGTCACGCAGCAGGGATTGACTCATTTTGGACTTCCATATATGCTGATATACAGTAACCATTAAGTGAGTGCTTTGCTTTGATACTTTTTTTAATATTAAAGTGAACTGTTTTTTACTCTTTCGTCCATGGACTGACACCGCTTCTCTATTGACAAAGTGGGTATTTTCCGTTAATTAGGAGTGACTAGGCAGTAAACTTGTAAAAAGTGTTTCATCACACCTTCTACAGTACCGCCCAGGGGGTGGACCCTCTGGGTATATCACCTCAGTCTGCATCTCGCAGATCAGTTTTTTCTGTCTAGCAAGGAGTAGGACATGGCTCCCTTCCGGCCCATTGGTCCGGGGGAAAAATATATTTCTCTTATCGTCCATGGACTGACACAGCTGGATACTGTAAACGTGTGGGTATATGTCCCTGCTCGCAGGAGAAGATCTACATTCTAGAACAAACCAGAGCTGAACAGCCCCACCCAGGGGGCAGTCCCTTTGGACATTACCCTCCCACCTGCAGTCAGCAGACCTCAGTTTTTATTTTTCTGACAAGGAGAAGACGTGGCTCTCTCAGGAGCCAGTCTCTTGGAAGATTTTACTTTTAAATTTTATTCCTTTGGGAATTTATTTTTATTTTTGAGACCTTCAATCAACTGTCGGTTGGGTACACTGGTATCCTCAGTCTTCCCTGTCCGACCATCGAGCGTGCTGATCCTCGCCTTGTGTGCGTGAGACTCAGTTCACGACATACCCCATAACTCCAGGGGTGGCCGGGTTGCTTTCATGCTCCCGCGGTCCTCAAGATTGAACAGTAAGTAGAGTAAGTAGTAGTTAGTAAGTAGTAAGTTTAGTTTAGTAGTAGTAGTTAGTTAGTAGTTTGAGTACCTCCTGAAAGGGACGGGTAAGAAGTCTCTCCTACTGCAGGTAAGTACATGCTGGCTGTGTTTCTTTATATAGGGGGTTTCTCCCTGTCTCCCCCCTGTTATGCTGCTCTCTGCACCCTGTACTGGTGCTGTGCTTGGGGGTCACTGGCCTGGCTGGGCGCTCATGTCTGCAGTTTTTTCTGGTGTGTGAGGTGATTATTGCGCGCGCATTAGCGCTGTTTGAGGTGGTTATTGCGTGCGCCATTGGCGCGCATTAGAGCTTTGAATTTTGCGCTCGGCGGCCATCTTGGCGTTCAATGGCGCAGTTATAGCTGTGGCCGGTGGCCATTTTCTTGTGGCCGCCGCGCATTTTATATTCGGTTCTAGCGGCGGCGCGAATCCCCTCACAATCTTCTCACAGACTGAGTGGTCCTTAAGGGTTGGTGAGTCCTCCGGGTATCCCCTCCTCAGCCTCAGCGTAGCCAGTGGGTGGACTGTATATTCAAAGTATAGTGTATAAGGTCTCAGAGGGTGGCGTTATGGAGTCTGGTACACCTGCTCTCCACACTTGCCTGGGGCAACTGGCAGTGCTGCACAGTTAAACATGTTCATATGTTTCCTGCACCTGCGGTCCTTATGGACCAATTGTCAGCAGTCCTGGAACCATTCCTTGTCAGAATGGAAGCGGTGTGCGAGCAAAAGGAGCTATAAGCCCCCTCCCCCCCACAAAAATCTTTAGTGAAGGAGTGCTCTGAGTCAGATATGGGCCTAGCTACTGTGATCAGGACCCTAGCTCTGAATATTTAATGTTTATGAACAGGACATTGCCTTGTGAGACTCCAGTTCTGTGTCAGTGAATGACAGGGCGCTTGTAAGTGATCTCATTGATGTGAGGAACACTCTCAAGCTGGAATTGCTGACAAGCCTTTCTTTTACACAGCTTCCTCACTGTTTTTCCTCACACGCTGCGTCAAGAGCAGCATGGATGATACAGTGGTACATTTCCTGGGGAACGCTTTGAGCTCTGTCAGACACACGGACTGAGGATCAGAGGCTACCTGTTACCTGCATGCTGCTTCGGCAGCACAGTCAAGCAGGTTGGAATGATACAGAGATTATGCGCCTCTGCGCCATAATTTAAACTCATCCTATACCTCTACACTGCATACATTCAGTGTATTTGTGTTATTGGTCTCTGTGTCTGCGTGGGTGTCCCCCCATGTTCCAATGCTGTGTTTCAGTGCCATACATGATATAAATGTACAAAATATGTTTATGCACGACTCCAGATACATTCACAGTATATGTATGTATTATACTCTCTGGGTTGGCGGGGGCTCCGGTGTCCTCCCGCACTCTCATGGTATGTGCGCTTCGGCTCTCTGCACAGTATATACATGTTTACAGTATGGGTATACTGTTTGCGTGGGGTTCCTCCGGGTACTCCGGTTTCCCCCCACGCTCCAATGGAAATGCACAGCATAAACATGTGCAATATGTTTATTCACATGCTATCATTCCTACACGGTATCTGTGTGCTGTCTGTGTGGAGTTGTTCCGGTTTCCTCCCACGCGCTGACGGTATGTGCGCCTTTGGCCTTCTGCACAGTTAAACATGTTCAATGTTTATCACGCATGCTATAATACCTACACGGTATGTGTAGGCAGTCTGTGGTTTTCCTCCGGTTCCCTCCCACACTCTATTGGTATGGGCACTTCGGCGCTATGCACAGTCTAAATTTGTGCGATTGGATATCCACATACTAACATACCTACCCGGTATGTCTGTTGCGGGTTTCCGCCCACGCTACATGACATGCATGCCTTTGGTGCAATACACAGTGTAAACATACACATTATGTTTATACACTACACTAAATACATTCACAGTACTTTTAGGTATTGCATTCTCTGAGAATGCGTGGGGTACTTCGGTTCCTCCCACGCGCCAACAGTGTGCGTGCCTTCGGTGCTATGCACACATGGGCTTGTGCAAAATGTTTAGCACACATACTATAATACCTACACGGTATGCGTATGCAGTCTGCATGGGTTTCTCCCCTGCGTTCCAATGGTGTGCACATTCTCAGCACTATGCACAGTATAAACAGGTGCAATTTGTTTATTCGCAGGCTAACATACCTACACGGTTGTGTACGCAATCTGCGTGGCTGGTTTACGTCCAAGCCCTGATGATGTGCGTGCCTTCGTCGCTGGCACAGTATATACGTGTTTAATAGGTTTATCCACACATACTAAACTACATACGCCGTATGTGGTGGTATTATGCTCTTTGTGGCTGGGTGGGTTTCCTCCCACACTCTATTTGCGCGTTTACATAGTATAAACTAAACTATGTGTTTGTACAATCAGCACTTATCCATGGGTAGCTGCTGGATGGAGCATTGTCACAAGGATCCCTGGTTTCAGGGGTATCACTTTCCACCTGCTTTCAGTGGTGATCAGAAGCGCTGGCTTGGACTGTTCGCCAGGCTGAGGTTAGCGTTACGCCCGTTAGTGGCTGCGTCTCTGGCGTTTTTTGTAGCTCAATGACTGGCCAAAAGCCTCTGCTTCATCCATCAGTCGTCTAGCAGGTGCACTGCAACTGCTTTAGCCTTTAGGGTCTCTGTGCCCGGGGTGGGTTTGCGCCACCTGTGGAGGCTGAGGTACTAGTCCTCTGACCGATTTTCTAGGGAAGTTCCGTCAAGTTGCCTTTATTGGCCAACAGTTGAGGCACCCTGTACACCGGGGCCTCCCTTCTTCGATACATTGCGGAGTCTCTGGGATTTTCATACATCTCGCTGCAAGACGGTCCTGACGGCCGTGTGCATTGCAGGGGAAGGGTCCTTGCATCCGGAGGTGTTTCCACCTCCTTTACCGGAGGTGGGGCACCGGAAGTGGACCTTATGGCCTCTCGACTCACTCGCAAGGTGGCAAGATCGTGGTCAGGTCCAGGGACCCCTGGGCGGACGCGTCTCCTGATATATGCTTGCCCTCCGCTACTGTTGTTGCCACGCCGGCTTCGCAGAGTAGGGGCTGAGGCCATTCCAGTGATCCTCATTGCTCCAGAACGGCGACATTGGTACACCGATCTACTTTGGCTAGTCGCAGACGTTCCTGGCGACTGCCTATTGGGGTGGACCTTCTGTCTCATGATCCCATACTTCATCCTGCTTTACAGTCCTTGGCTTTAATTTCTCTCGTATTCGGTCATCTCTTCTATGTTGTTTACACGGGAATCTTCCTCCAGAAAGATATCTCATCGTACCTGGAAGGCCTACATTGGTATGTGCGAGGAACTTGAGTGGCGTCCTCGGATGTATTCTGTTCCCAGGATTTTGCTGTTCTTACAGCGTGGTGTGACCCAAAAGCTGGCCTTGCATACCTTTTTTGAGGGTTGGATTTCGGCCCGGGCTGTCTTTTTCAACGACCTCTGCTGGGCCATTCCTTGAGTAGCACCTTTTTGTGCAGGGGGTTCACCATGTGATCCCCCCCCCCCCGTCAAGCCTCCTCTCCCTACTTGGTATCTGAATTTGATGCATCTCGGTTCTCCAAGAACATCCCTTTGAGAATATCGGAGAGATTCCTCTCTTGGCCACTAAGAAGGCCAACTTCCGGGACAAGGTCATTGCTTTGGTTAGACGGGTGTCTGAGTTGGCGGCCTTGTCCTGCAAGTTGCCTTACTTGGTCCTCCATAAGGATATGGCGGTGTTGCACCCACGACGTCCTTCTTTTCTAAGGATGGTTCTCGGCTTTTCACCTAAAGAAGGACATTGTTCTTCCGTCCTTGTGTCCTCACCCATCGCGTCCCTGAGAGTTTGCGCTACATTAAGATGGGTACAAGCCTTACGAGTGTACCTGTCTGCTACTGTTTTCATTCGGAAGTCTGTGTCTGGTCCAA
Source organism: Rana muscosa (assembly GCA_029206835.1). Taxonomy (NCBI): domain Eukaryota; kingdom Metazoa; phylum Chordata; class Amphibia; order Anura; family Ranidae; genus Rana; species Rana muscosa. The sequence continues at coordinate 8,929,478 of JARGYO010005603.1, forward strand.
AACAGGGCCGAGCGGTCTCTAGGTGGATCAGGCAGACCGTCATACAGGCCTATGCCCTTAAAGGGCGGGCGCCTCCCTTTCCGGTTGCGGCGCATTCCACCAAGGCAATTGGTGCTTCCTGGGCCTTCCGACATCAAGCGTCGGTTGCACAAGTGTGCAAGGCGACGACCTGGTCATCTGTTCATACCTTTTCAAGATTTTATAAGATTGATGTGGCTGCATCTTCGGATGCTACCTTCGGCCGCAAAGCATTGCAGGCCGCTGTTTAATGTTGCAACTCCTCCGTCGAGGAGCTCTGCTTGTTTGGAGTGAAGTTTTGGTTTTCCTTTACTACTGCTCCCACCCTTCTGATACTGCTTTGGGACGTCCCACACGTTTACAGTATCCAGCTGTGTCAGTCCATGGACGATAAGAGAAAATTTTTGTACTCACAGTAAAATCAATTTCTCTGACGTCCATGGACTGACACAGCACCCACCCTTCCTTTTTAAGGTTTGTACTGCTTTGTTACGAACTGAGGTCTGCTTACTGCAGGTGGAAGGGTAATGTCCGGAGGGACCGCCCCCCTGGGTGGGGCTGTTCAGCTCTGGTTTGTTCTAGAATGTTTCTAACATTCTACCTAGATCTTCTCCTGCGAGCAGGGACATATACCCACACATTTACAGTATCCAGCTGTGTCAGTCCATGGACGTCAGAGAAATGGATTTTACGGCGAGTACAAAAATCCTATTTTTTTTTTTTTGTTTCCTGCGATCTTCAATCAATTGCCCTGGATCCTCGATCCTTGTAGTCTCCCCAGTTTTGGCCATCGAGCGTGTGCCGACCCTAGCCTACGCTCCAGGGCCTGCATCGGACCGCTCAGCTTCGGCTGACCTTGCGGCCGAGTCGCAGCAGCCTGTCAGGTGAGCGTCTCGTTCCAAGGCATACATATGATCGCCCCCTTGGGTCCAATCAGCATGCCTGGCCAACAGTCACCTTCCGTGCGTGGACGATGATCTGTTTGGAATGTCTGTCAGCATGATACATGGTAAGTAAAACTCCCCTGCCTCGGCTAGGTGATTTGGCTGGACATTCCTGGAGCGACCAAGTAAGTGGTTGTGGCCCCTTTTATTCCCTCTCTCCTTGCCCTTCCCTCCTCCCTAGGCTTCTAGCTAAGGGTGCTGGGGGTCACCTAGGGGGTTCCACTGGAGCGGGGCTGGCTGTAACTAACATTTTAAAAAGATGTCATTTCTGCTTACCTGTGTGTGTGTGTGTGTGCTTGTGTGCGCGCGCGCGTGCTTCTTCACCCTCCATGCTGTCGGCGGCCATTTTGCGGTGGTCCATACCGGGTTCGGCCTCTAGTGACTGCCCGAAGGCCATCTTCCTGTGGTTTCGGCGCCATTTTCTTGTAGTTCCACACCCACTGGCCTCTATCAACTGATCGGCGGCCATGTTTGTGATGATCCACGCTGTATGTATATATTGCCGTTCGGCGGCCATCTTTTTGTGGTCTACGACTGCTTTGGCCTCTATCTTCGGCTCGGCGGCCATTTTCTTAGAGCCCACATTATCTCCCATACAGCCATTTGGCGGCGATTTTGCGAGAGTCTTCGGCCTCTAGGGTGCATTACACTGGCGCGAGAAATTCACACAGGAAGCACTGATAAAAGAAGCAGACTGACGCAGCAGCAGTGGGACAGCATCACAGGCGCAGCACGGCAGCATGGTGGTACCGATCCAAGGGTGGTGAGTCCTCTGGGTGACCCAGCATCTCTGCAGCACAGGAGGGTGGCCTATTGATATTTTGCCTGGAGCCCTGTGGGTGTCAGCGCGTGGTCAGCATGGCATTGAGCCAGATGTCTTCTCTGAAACACCAGATTTAGCAGCTGGTGCCCCTGAGGTGTCTATGAACACTATGACGGCAATCCTAGAGGCGTTTGCTGCCAGGGTGGAAGCAGCACACGGGAATACAGGGGGTAGTAAATGCCCCCGTCCCCTGCAAGCTTCTGGGGATAATTCTGATGCAGAACCAGGTCCAGCTACGGCTCAGGGCCCAGATTCTGACGCATCAAAGACTGCAGACCGTGACCGGACAGTGAGGATGACTCCAAGTCCAGGTCAGTACGCGAGACTGCTTTGGTATCTGACCTTATTACTGCAGTGCGGGATACGCTAAAGTTGGAAAATACTGCAGAAGCAGCAGAGACTCCGGTCCACTTTGGGTTTCATAAACCTGCCTGCACTGCTAAGGTGTTCCCTTGTGTGTCTTATTTTGATAAACTCTTATACAAGGAATGGGAGAACCCACTGAGGGTCTTTACAGCCCCAAAGAGGTTTGCGGTACGGTACCCCTTTGAGGAGAGTTTTCTGAAGAAATGGACCTCTCCCCCCTATAGTGGACCCTCCGGTGTCCAGACTTAATAGAGCCACCACAATTCCAGTAGAAGGGGCTCCTGTTTTCAAGGACCCTGTGGATAAGAAGGCTGAAGCATTCGCTCGCTACCTATACTTAGTGGTAGGCTCGGCAGTACGCCCGGTATAGGTGGGGGCCCTAGTGTCTCAGACACTTACTGAATGGGCAAGATTGCTACTCCAGGGGTTAAGGAGCGAGATGCTCCTCCTGATGAGATAACATTGGCTGACCAGTTGGTCCAGGGCCTTAGGTTTGTCTGCGAGTCAGACATGGATACTATTCCCCTGCTGTCAAAAGCTTTGGTTTATGCAGTAGCAATACGCCGCCTGATCTGGCTAAAGGGCTGGTCTGCGGACCAGACCTCCAAGAAAGCCCTGTTGGATCTGCCTTTTTAAGGGCGACAGACTTTTTGGGGCCTCTCTGGATGACATCATCAAGGATGCCACAGGAGGTAAAAACACTTTTGCTTCCTCAAACTAGCAAGGGTAGGGGCCACGCCAAGGGCAAGGGCCCTCCTTTACTGCACGCAATCAGTTTTTTCATCCCCCTAGGGCGACAGGAAAAAGACCCCAGGCCGACAAGGCGCCTGCCCAAGGACAAAAGCGTCCTTGGTCCTGCAAACCCAACAAGCCTGCGGACAAATCTGCGTCCGCATGAAGGTCCGCCCCACCCAGCTCTCAGGTGGGGGGGACGTCTTCGCAAATTCGCGACTCAGTGGACAGCTCTAGTCTCCGACAGGTGGGTTTGCGAAGTAATCTCCTCAGGCTACAAGATAGAATTTCTCTCTTGTCCACCGGACAGATTCGTCACCTCCAATCTCCAGCTACTACCGACCCGTCGGGAGGCCCTGTATGGGGCGGTCCAGGGTCTACTGGAACGCGGGGTAGTTATTCCAGTTCCAGAACAGGGTCAGGGTTTTTACTCAAATCTGTTCATTGTGCCGAAGTACTGTAGAATGGGGTTTGTCCAATCTTGGATCTCAGAGCCCTCAATTGCTTTGTGAAGGTACAAAGATTTCGGATGGAGTCAGTTCGATCTGTAGTCACGGCTCTCCATCCGGGGGACTTTCTGGCCTCCTTGGACATCAAGGACGCATACCTGCATGTCCCCATATACTTCAGACACCAGAGGTTTCTGCGATTTGCTATCGGGAAGAACCACTACCAGTTTGTGGCCCTCCCGTTTGGCCTTGCCTCAGCACCCAGGACTTTCACCAAGGTGCTCGCTCCGATTCTGGCACGTCTAAGACAGTGGGGTATCGCTATCATGGGCTACTTGGACGACCTACTGAAGGCCCCTTCAAGCTCAGAATTAGAGGTAAGCATGTCCATTACCTGTCAGACTCTTCAAGACTGGTTGGATACTAAACACGCAAAAGTCAGTATTGGTGCCCACTCAACGCCTAGTGTACCTGGGGTTGATTCTGGATTCCTCAGAGGCAAAGGTATTCCTCCCTGTGGAGAAGTTGCAGACCCTCCAGGCTGCAGTACGGCAGCTGACTTCCAGGAATTGGTCGTCACTCCGTTTTTGCATGCGAGTGTTGGGCCTCATGGTAGCCTCCTTCGAGGCGGTCCCATATGCTCAATACCACACTCGAGTGTTACAGAAGGAAGTTCTTTCCAGATGGAACAGATGCCCTTCATCTCTGGATTATCAAATCCGAGTGAGCCACCTAGTCAGGAGATCCCTGGTATGGTGGCTGACAGCACCGGCTCTAATGGCCGGGAAGTAATTTCTTCCGGTTTTCTGGATAGTGATCATGACGGACTCCAGCCTTACAGGTTGGGGGGAGTCTGGGGTGTTCAGTCGGCGCAAGGTCGCTGGACCCCAGAGGAAGCCCTCCTGCAGATCAATGTCCTGGAAATCTGGGCGATCAGGCTGTGCCTCTTCAAATGGTCTCAGAGGCTGCAAGGGCGTCCAGTCAGGATCCAGTCGGACAACGCCACAGCAGTGGCATATGTCAATCATCAAGGAGGAACAAGAAGCTCAGCTGCAGCAGCGGAGGTCGCTCACATCCTGAAGTGGGCAGAGAGGAGCGTACCGGCACTGTCGGCCGTGTACATTCCGGGTGTGGAAAACTGGCAGGTGGACTACCTGAGCCGCCAGATGCTGGACCAGGGAGAATGGTCCTTACACCTGGAGGTGTTCCAACTCCTCCCAAAGATGGAGCACACCAGATGTAGATCTTCTGGCTTCCCAACTCAATCAGAAGGTATTGAGGTTTGTGGCCCGCTCAAGAGACCCATGGGCGGACGCGTTGGTGGCATCGTGGGGTCAGTATCGGCTAATCTATGCCTTCCCTCCCTTAAGGCTTCTTCCTCTTCTGCTCCGCAGAGTGGAGGCAGAGGGAATTCCAATGATCCTAATCGCTCCAAATTGGCCTCAGCGTCGTCGGTACGCTGATCTAGTACGTCTAGGAGCAGATGTCCCCTGGCGCCTACCACTACGGAAGGACCTGCTATCGCAAGGTCCCATACTCCATCCTGCTTTACGGTCACTGGCTTTAACGGCATGGCTGTTGAGAACCAGGTACTAAGAGACCGGGGCCTGTCAGATTCAGTAATCTCTACTATGAGAAGTGCTCGGAAACCGTCCTCTAGGAAGGTTTATCACCGCACTTGGAAGGCCTACATCTCCATGTGTGAGGAAATGAAATGGCATCCGCGTACTTATTTGGTTTCCAGAATCCTGCTGTTTTTACAGCATGGAGTGGACCAAAGGCTTGCCCTAATTACGATTTAAGGGACAGATATCTGCCCTGGCTGTCTTTTTCGGCGACCCCTGGGTTCGACATGTGGCCCCTCTGGTCCGTCCCCCGCTACTTCCGTGGGACTTGAACCTGGTCCTTTTGGTGAAGGCACCGTTTGAGAATATTAGAGGTATTCCCCTGTTGACACTTTCTCAGAAACTGGTCTTTTTGGTGGCTGTTACGTCAGTTAGACAAGTCTCTGAGCTGGCAGCCTTGTCCTGCAAGGCTCCCTAATTGATTTTCCACAAGGATAAGGTGGTGCTGCGGCCACAGCCTTCCTTTCTTCCAAAAGTCATTTCGGCTTTTCATCTCAATGAAGACATTGTACTTCCATCCTTGTGTCCTCATCCGTCGAATCCTAAAGAGTGGGCGTTGCATTCCTTGGACGTTGTCTGAGCTTTGAGAGTATACCGATCTGCTACTGCCCTGTTCCGGAAGTCAGACTCACTGTTTGTTTCGGTGGTTGGTCCCAAGAAGGGCCGAGCAGCCTCATCGGCCACCATCTCTAGGTGGATCCGACAGATATAGTAATCCAGGCTTACGCCTTAAAGGGTCAAGCGCCCCCCTTTCCTGTCACGGCGCATTCGACCAGGGCAATAGGTGCCTCTTGGGCTTCCCCACATCAAGCGTCTGTTTCCCAATTATGTAAAGCGGCGACTTGGTCGTCCGCTCACACTTTCACAATTCTACAAGGTTGATGTAGGTGCATCTTTGGATGCCTCTTTCGGCCGCAAAGTTTTGAAGGCAGCTGTTTAGAGTTGCAACTCCTCCGTTTGGAGGAGTGCTGTTTTGTGCTTGGGGTGAAGTTTATTTTTATGCTGTTACCACCCCTCGTTTTTTCTCTGACACTGCTTTGGGACATCCCACATTGTCAATAGAAAAGCTGTGTCTGTCCATGGACGAAAGAGTAAATAGGATTTTTTACTCTCCGTAAAATCCTTTTTCTCTGAGTCCATGGACCGACACAGCACCCACCCCTCCTTTTAAGTTTGTACTGCTTTTTGATGAACTGATCTGCGAGATGCAGACTGAGGGGATATACCCAGAGGGTCCGCCCCCTGGGCAGTACTGTAGAAGGTGTGATGCAACACTTTTTACAAGTTTTCTGCCTAATCACTCCTAATTAACGGATAACACCCACTATGTCAATAGAGAAGCTGTGTCGGTCCATGGACTCAGAGAAAAGGATTTTACGGTGAGTAAAAAATCCTATTTTACTAAGTGGCGCCTGCCCTCTGCTTTTTTTCCCTCTTGTTAAATGTATTGGAGTGCGGCTTCGGCTCCCTCTGCAAGGCTGCCCAGTTAAAAATGACTGCCATAGCTCAAAGGACTTTGATGGAAAAGGTTTTTTGGATTCTATATTTCAGCATGCGCCATTACTGTATATATTCATAGGGCCTCTCTGACTTGGTGGCTGACATCCCCGGCACTTCAGTCCGGGAAGTCTTTTTCCTTTTCTTATCCACTGGACTGTGATCACAGCGGACACTAGCCTGACTGGCTGGGGGGGTCGGCCGGCCCAGGGCCGCTGGACTCCGGTAGAATCTCTCCTATCGATCGATGTCTTCGAGCGATTAGACTGTGCCTCTCCATGTGGTCGTAGAGGCTTCATGTGCGTCCGGTCAGGATCCTGTCGGACTACGCCACGGAGGTGGCTTATGTCAACCATCAGGGTGGAACAAGGTCGCTCACATCCTGAGGTGGGCCGAAAGGAGCGTACCGGCTCTATCGGCTGCTTACATTCTGGGCATAATAACTGGCAGGCGGACTATCTGAGTCGCCAGATGATGGACCAAGGGGAATGGTCGTTACACCCGGAGGTGTTTTAACTCCTTGTCAGATGTGGATCTCCTGGCCTCTCGACTCAATCGCACGGTGTCGAGGTTTGTGGCCAGGTCCAGGGATCCCTGGGCAGACACGTTTGTGGCTCCATGGGGTCAGTATCGGCTAATTTTATGCCTTTCCCCCAATGAAAATGCTTCCTCGTCTGCTCCGCGGAGTGGAGGCCAGTGATTCTATTTGCCCCGGCGTCCCTGGTACACTGACCTTGTGAGACTGGTAGCAGATGCTCCCTGGCGTCTGCCAATGCGGGAGGACCTTCTGTCTCGAGGTCCCATTCTTCATCCTGCTTTGCAGTCGCTGACTAACGGCATGCTATTGAAAGCCAGGTACTGAGGAAGCGTGGTCTGTCAGATTTGGTAATCTCTACCATGTTGAGGGCCCGGAAATCTTCTTCCTGGAAGATCTACCATTGCACTTGGAAGGCATACATCTCTGTGTGAAGAGATGTCTTGGCGCCCACAGGCATATTAGTAGATCAAAAACTTGCCTTAAGCACTATTAAGGGGCAGATTTCAGCCTTGGCTGTCTTCTTCCAACGACCTCTAGCGGCTCACTCACTGGTAAGTACGTTTATACAGGGGGTCTGACACGTGATTCCCCTGATTAGGCCATCACTTCTTCCCTGGGGCTTGAATCTGGTTCTCTCGGTACTTCTGGAACCTTCCCCTTTTTTTTTTTTTATAAATTCTTTCTTTCTCTTACATTCACTGACTGACACAGCTCCTTTACTTTAGACCATCGGGATGTTACGCCACCTTCAGGAGAGGACAAGGCAGAACATGTTAACATGTACAAAAAAACAGAACTTTCTAGTTCCGCCCAAGGGGCGGTCCCTTCAGTAACAACCCCCCAGCCAGCACCTTGCAGCCTCAGTTTTTTTTTCTGCCTAGTGAAGGAGAAGGACCTAGGAACCCTGCGGGCCCATCGGTCCGTGGATTTTTTCTGCAGAAGTTTGCCTTTTGCGCAAGATTAGGATCCTGGGATCTGCTATCAATAGCCGGCTGGGTGACAGGCTGGATAACCTTCTCCTTGTAGTCTCCCCAGCCTGGCCAGCGAGCGTGTGCAGACCAGAGCTCCGCGCTGGGTCGGCCACGACATGCCCCTCAGGCTCCAGGGGTGGCCGGTGAGCGTAATGCTCCGGGGCACACATATGACCAGGCTACTGATGTCTGCGTCAGTGTGCCGGGCCAGCAGCCACCCCGTACTGATCGGAGAGTGGGTCTGTGATGGAATGTCCCCAGCTCGTCCGGAATGGTAAGTACAGCTGCTCTCCCTGTCCCGGTGGGGCTGAGCAGCTGGGCATTCCCTGGGAGGTCGATTCGGGGGTCCCTCTCCTTCCTCTCTTCTCTCCCTATCTCCCCCCCCCCCATGGGGGATGCTGCATGGGCTGCTACTCGGTGTGTGTGCGCCACATGGACAGGGGTCTGCCGGGGGGGGGGGGGGCTGTGCTGGGTGGCTGTTGTCTCTCCCCATGGTGTCTGGAGGGCTTCTATGCTGATCTCTGCCTGTTTTTCACTGTGTCTTTCCCTGCATACAGTTGTTTGTCGGCCATCTTTGGTGTGCCCAGAAGAAGCATGGTCAGGAACCATTTTCTTGTAGTTCGGTGGCCATTTTCCCTGTGATTATGTCCTTTATACTGGATGCTCGGCGGCCCCATTTTGTTGTATCCTGGCGCGTTTTTTTATGCTCAGCGCTGATCCAGGAGGCTCAGAACGGCGCGGTTTCCTCTCAGACACCTGGGAGCTGACACAGGCACATCTAGCTGGACGGCGCAGAACTCTGTCAGGGTGGTGGGGGCCCCTCAGCCTGCAGCAGTTAGGAGGGTGGGACCATTCACTGTCTTAAGTCCCCAACAGGCGGCAGACAGGGTGGGTCAGCATGGCTTCAGAACCTAGTGTTTCTTCCCCCGAAATCCAGGCAATTGCAACCGGTTCGCCTGCAGTCAGTGTGGTGCCTCTGGACGCTTTGTCGGCGGTCCTTAACTCGTTCGTTGCCGAGATGGAGGCTGTGTGTGGGCGCAAAAGGTGGTAAAAAGCGGCCTCCGCCCCCCTCCCCATCCTCCGGGGAGAGCTCTGACGCAGACTCAAGCCCAGCTGAAGCTGGTGACCCCTGCTCTGTTTCAGATGACGCTGACCAGGACCGATCGGACAGTGAGGATGAGTCCCTGTCCGGGTCCGCGCGCGGCAAAGCACTAGTTGGAGCACTTACCACAGCTGTGCGTGATACCCTGAAGATTCAGGATACGGCAGATTCCTCTGCTGAAGTAGTGGTCCCTTTTGGGTCCTGTAAGCCAGCCCGTACACCTAAGGTGTTTCCGTATCGGACTTATTTCGATAAGTTCATATACAAGGAATGGGGGCGTCCGCAACAGACCTTTTCGGTCCCAAAATATATGGTGGTGCGTTACCCCTTTTGAGGAGAGCCTTCTTAAGAAATGGTCGGCTCCTCCGGTCGTGGACCCCCCTGTATCCAGGTTAAATAAGGTAACCACGATCCCGGTAGACAGAACTCCTGCCTTTAAGGACCCCACAGACAGGAAGGCCGAGGCAGTGGCCCGTTCCTTATTTACGGTTGTGGGGTCAGCGATGCGACCAGTACTGGCCTCCGCGCTTGTGTCATGGACACTGACCGAGTGGGCAAAACTTTTGCACCGCGAATTGGGGGAACAGGCTTCTCCTGTCTGCGTAGAACTAGCAGACCAGTTAGTACAAGGCCTTAAGTACGTTTGTGACGCGGCCCTGGATACCCTCTGTTATCCAGGGCTCCGGTGTCAGCAGTGGTGCTGAGGCGCCTGATTTGGCTAAAATGCTGGTCTGCGGACCAGGCATCTAAAAAAGCATTGACGGATCTACCCTTTCTTGGCGAACGGCTCTTTGGATGACATCATTAAGGATGCCACCGGTGGGAAGAGTACCTTACTCCCGCAGACCAGGAAGGCTAAGGAGCCACGCCGTAGGCCCTCTTTTTCCGCTCACAAACAACTTTTTCGTCCCTCCGGGGCTTCGGCTAAATGTCCCCAGTCCGACAGGACGATCTCTGAGGGACAAAAGCGTCCCTGAAACCAAAAGCGCTACCGCATGAAGGTTTTGCCCCTGCCCGCCACACGGGTGGGGGGGTCGCCTTCGGGAGTTTGCAGCCCGTTGGGTCTCTCGGCTGTCCGACCGATGGGTCTGCAAACTGATTTCCTCTGGCTACAAGATAGAGTTCCTCTCTTGGCCACCAAGCAGATTCTTCCCCTCCAGCATACCCGTGCTCCTGGCTCGCTGGGAGGCCCTCATGGGGGCGTTAAGGGACTTGCTGAGTCACGGGGTGATAGTACCTGTTCCGGAGCCGGAAAAATTCCAGGGGTTCTACTCCAATCTGTTTGTAGTTCCAAAAAAGGAAGGGGTGCGTCAAATCTTGGACCTAAAAGCCCTCAATTGCTTTGTGAAAGTACAGAGGTTCAGAATGGAATCAGTTCGCTCGGTAGTCGCTGCACTCCATCAAGGGGACTTCCTGGCATCCTTGGACATCCAGGATGCGTACCTGCACATACCCATATGCCCTTGGCATCAGAAGTTTCTGCGATTTGCAGTTGGGGATGCCCACTACCAGTTCGTGGCTCTCCCTTTTGGCTTGGCATCAGCCCCCCCCCCCCCCCCGAGTCTTTACCAAGGTATTGGCTCCAGTTCTGGCGTTGTTGCGACAACGCGGGATCGCGATCCTAGGCTAGACGATCTCCTCCTGAGAGCATCTTCCGCCTCAGAATTAAAAGAGGATGTGGCGATCACCATGCAGACCCTGCAGGATTTTGGGTGGCTGTTGAACCTAAAAAAAGTCGAAACTCTTACCGACTCAGCGTTTGGAGTACCTGGGCTTACTGCTGGACTCCGTGGAAGCGAGAGTGTTTCTCCCTTCGGACAAGCTACAGACTCTGAGCCACAGTAAACCTGTTGGTGAACCGCAGGTGGTCGTCCCTACGCTTCTGCATGCGAGTCCTGGGGCTCATGGTGGCCTCCTTCGAGGCAGTAGTGTATGCTCAGTTTCACACCAGAGTCTTGCAGAAGGAGATCTTGACAAAATAGGACTAATCTACATTATCCCTGGATCGGCAAATTCAGGTGAGCCGGTCGGTCAAGGACTCCCTGCTCTGGTGGCTGAGATCCCCGACACTTCGGTCCGGAAAGTCGTTCCTACCTCTACATTGGACAGTGATCACTACGGACGCCAGCCTATCCGGCTGGGGTGGAGTACTGGGAGTACAGTCGTTCCAGGGCCTCTGGTCATGGGAGGAATTCAAGTTGCCGATCAATGTGCTCGAGCTACGTGCGATCAGGCTATGCCTCTCCACATGGTCAATGAGACTTCGAGGACGTCCGATCAGGATCCAGTCCGACAACGCCACGGCAGTGGCATATGTCAATCATCAAGGAGGAACGAGAAGCTCGGCCGCCGCACGGGAGGTCGCTCACATCCTTCAGTGGTCAGAGCGACATGTACCGGCCCTGACGGCCATTTACATCCCGGGAGTGGAGAACTGGCAGGCGGACTACCTAAGTCGCCAGATGCTGGACCCAGGAGAATGGGCGCTGCATCTGGATGTGTTCAGGCTACTGTGTCTGCGGTGGGGCACACCAGACGTGGATCTCCTGGCTTCCTGTCTCAATCAGAAGGTGCGGAGGTTCGTGTCTAGGACAAGAGATCCTTGGGCAGACGCGTCAGACGCCCTGGTGGCTCCGTGGGGTCAGTACCAACTGATCTATGCTTTTCCTCCGCTCAAGCTACTACCACGTCTGCTCCGCAGAGTGGAGGCCGAGGGGATTCCAGTCATTCTGATTGCCCGAGATTGGCCTCAGCGTCCCTGGTACGCAGACCTATTGCGCCTGGTGGCGGACGCCCCCTGGCATCTGCCGTTACGAGAGGACCTTTTATCTCAAGGTCCGATTCTCCATCCTGCTTTACCATCGCTGGGTTTAACGGCATGGCTGTTGAGAGCCAGGTGCTAAGGAACCGGGGCCTATCGGACTCGGTGATTTCAACTATGTTGAGAGCTCGGAAATCTGTGTCTCGGAAGATATATCATCGTACCTGGAAGGCCTACATCGCTATGTGTGAGGAGAAAGGCTGGCGTCCGCGCTTCTATTCCGTATCTAGGGTCTTGCTGTTTCTGCAGCGAGGAGTTGACCAGAAATTGTCTTTAAGCACCATTAAAAGGACAAATATCGGCCTTGGCTGTCTTTTTTCAGCGACCCCCTGGCATCTCACTCTCTGGTGAGCACCTTTGTTCAGGGGGTTTGGCATGTAGTACCTCCGGTGCGTCCACCGTTGGTCCCTGTGGGATCTGAACCTGGTGTTGTCGGCGCTTCAGAAGCCGCCGTTTGAGAATATCAGAGAGATTCCCTTGTTGACTCTTTCCCAGAAAGTTGTTTTTCTTGTGGCCATTACATCGGCCAGGAGGGTGTCGGAACTGGCGGCTTTGTCTTGCAAGTCGCCTTATCTGGTTATCCATAAGGATAAGGTGGTGTTGCGTCCGCAACCTTCTTTTCTGCCGAAGGTGGTTTTGGCGTTCCACATCAATGAAGACATTGTATTACCGTCTCTGTGCCCTAGACCGACACATCCCAAGGAGGTAGCCCTCAATTCCCTGGACGTGGTCCGAGGTTTAAGGGTATATTTGTCTGCCACGGCTCCCTTTCGGAAGTCAGTCTCTGTTTGTTTCGGTAGCTGGTCCGAAAAAAGGCATGGCGGTCTCGTCGGTCACCATTTCCAGGTGGATCAGACAGATTGTGGTTCAGGCCTATGCCTTGAAGGGGCAGGTGCCCCCCTTTCCACCAGGGAAAATGGAACCTCTTGGGCTTTCTGACATCAAGCGCCTGTCGCTCAAGTGTGTAAAGCGGCGACTTGGTTGTCTGTAGAATTTTGTAAAAGTATGAACAAAGTAGATGTCAGGGCATCGGCTGATGCCTGTTTTGGCCGCAAAGTTTTGCAGGCGGCCGTGTAATTTGCAATTGCACTTGATTTTTGGCAAGAACCATAGTTACTTTTCAGTCAATGCACTGTTGCATTGTTACCGCAAGTTCTGAGACGGTTAGATAAGTTGGTGTCTCCCCTGTTAGGGAGCACTTCTGTTTTTGTGGGTGAAGTTTTTTAATGCTTTTTCCCACCCCTCGTTTGTTTTGTACTCACCCAAAAAAACCTTTTCTCTGTAGGAGAGAGGGAGAGAGGGAGAGAGGGTATTTTGTTCCATATATATATATATATATATATATATATATATATATATATATTACTCTCTTCATGCTCTCTCAACATCATGGTAAGATTTTCCATTTGTTGGATCTCTGTTATTCTCCCCATCCATTGTATTTTAGTTGGGGCTACCATACTTTTCCAAAGAATCGGAATACATGCTTTTGCTGCCGTAAGCAGATGCCTTAAAAGGGAATTTTTATATTTTTCCGTCAACGGACTATCATGCAACAGAAAGGCTGCCGGATTTTCTCCAAGAGACACATCTGTAATTTCTTTAACTGTTTCAGAAACCATCTTCCAAAATTCTTTCAATCTAGGGCAGTCCCAGAATATGTGTAACATGGTGCCCTCTGCACCCTGGCAGTGCCAACATTGATTCGATACTTGTGGAAATATCCGATTAAATACTGCCGGGGTTCTATACCACCTAGTCAAGATTTTATACCCTCCTTCTTGATATCTGGTTGCCATTGACGCTTTGTGCGTAAACAAAAATATTTTCTTTTTCTGCGTCTCAGAGAAGGTAACTCCTAGGTCTTTCTCCCAGGCTTGTATAAAAACCAGTTCTTGTGGGGCTTCTGACTCTATGAGCAGGGCATACATAGCTGAAAGTGAGTGTCTGGCACTCATTGCATAATTGACCGTAGGAAGGTGTTCAACTGTATTCGCCTAAATAAATCAAGATCTTCTGCAAATACACGTTCAATCTCCCCCTTATTCATTACATGGCTATCAATCGAAAAATTTATGATCCTGCTAATTCCCCGCCGCCTTAATTCTTTAAATCCCTGGTCTCTAAGACCCGGCTCGAAAATCAGGCTACCCAGGATAGGAATCATGGGGCTTGGATGTATCGACACCTTGGTTTTCTTGAATATCTTTTTGATAGATTGGAGCGTGGCACCCACCGTGGGGTGTCCCCTCGCCATCTGTGGTATCTCTACATCCGAGAGCCATGCTATTCCCTCCAAAAGGTATGGCAGTTGTTGCTTGTTCCATGTGTATCCATGGTTTTTCCTTTCAGAGTGTACACCAATCCACTACTCTTGTTGAGTGTGATGCTTCATAGTAGCCCACCGGGTCCGGGAATCTAACTCCTCCTCTCTCTTTTGGTAAAGTCAGAATATCTCTACCTACTCTTGCAGATTTACCCGCCCAAATAAATCTCGATCTCAGGTCCCTCAGAAATCCTGCAGACAGCTTTATAGGCAGGGTCTGGAACCGGTATAGTAGTCTCGGCATTATGTTCATTTTGATGATATTTATTCTACCAAACCATGTGAAGACCTCTTTATCCCACCGCTGAAAATCTAATTTAATCTGTCTAATTAATGGGGCAAAATTAAGTTCAAACACTCGATTATGATGTCTTATAATCAGGACCTGGGGCCTTACCTGGTTTCAGTGTTTTAGGGCTTCTAATAATTCCTCTATTGTAATTGGACCATCGATTTCTTCCGCTCCCTCTTTGGGCAATTTAGGCATTCCAGAAGCTACAATATATTTTTTTTGCCGACTCCCCTCTGTTAGACATCCTTGGGGTAGGCTGTTGACCCTCTATCTGATAGAGGTTAGTATAGTAGTCTCTAAATGCCTTCGCAATTGCCTGTGAGGAGCTAACTAAAAGTGTCTCCCTGAGTTTTAATATGGTCAATATGATTCCTTGCCCTCGTCTCTGAGAGCGCTTGCTAGCATCCTGCTGGGCTTATTTCCGTATTCATAATATGCTCGTCTGCACCGGGATAGTTTAGCTTTTGCTCTATCCATTAATAATAAATTTGGTTCATCCCGTAGGCCCAATAGTTTCTCCTCTGTCTGTTGTGCCTGAGATTTTTTATGTGCCAGCTCGAGTACACGGATCTTTCTGAGCAGGGTGTCCAGCTTTGCTCCCAGAGATCTTTTCCTATATGCTCCTAGAGATATAAGAATTCCTCTAATATAACATTTGTGTGTTTCCCATCTACAAAATGGGGTTGTTTCCTCTGATTCGTTCATTGCAAAGAAGGCCCCTAATGTCTGAGCTATTTGATTCATATTCTGGTTCTTTCAGGAGTGTCGCATTTATCTTCCAGTTCCATTCCCGGGGACTTACATCCCTCCCATTCTATAACGCAATTAGTTGGTGCATGATCCGAGGATGTAAATGAACCTATGGATGTCTCCAATATGCACGACAGTACGTTCTGAGATAAAAAGATATAGTCGATTCTTGTGTATGTCTTATCTTTAGCTGAGTAAAAGGTATAATCTCTGTCGTGTACATGGAGAATCCTCCAAGTGTCCATCAATTGCAGATCTTGTAGCAATCTCTTTGCTCTGCGCAATTTTGCATAGGACAAATGGGACACTCCTTTTGAAACATCCAGAGTGGGGTCTAGTGCCATATTCAGATCCCCTCCCATCAACAACACCTGCTCTTTTTATTTTGATGTACTATATTCAGATGTTTCGAGCGCTGAGACCTGATCCTCGTTTGGTAGATATATGTTTACTAATGTGACCTTTTGCTCACAGAAATCCTTTTACAATCAAAAGATGACCTGTCTTGTCCCTAATTATCTTGGACTTTTTCCATGGTACCTGATTTGAAATCATAATTGATACCCCATTTGCCTTTGTGGTCTGAGATGCACCATGGTACACAATAGAAAATCTGCGATTCCCCAGTTTTGGAATTTTATCATTTCTAAAGTGCGTCTCTTGTAGAAAAATAATTTGGGATTTAAATCTCCCTAATTCGGCCAACAATCTGGTACGTTTCTCTGGACTATTTAACCCCTTCACATTATAAGAGGTGAGAGTTATCCTCGTCATCTTGACGTTTAAATCCAGCTAGTCCCCGATTATCAGGGGTAGGGGAGGGCCCCAGGCAGAGTAAGGCAGGTCCCAAGAGAAGAAAGATAAACCAAAACAAAAAAAAAGAAGATAGAAAGCTATATCTCCGAATCTGGCTAGTTCTCCAGAACCCTGAGTAATGTATATTACAAGCTATAGCAGGCTCTATGCAACTGCAAATCTGCCTGCTACTCGCTTAGTATAGAAATTGAAAAGTTGAAACACCTCCAACTTCCCTCGACTTGGAGGAG
Source organism: Rana muscosa (assembly GCA_029206835.1). NCBI lineage: Eukaryota > Metazoa > Chordata > Amphibia > Anura > Ranidae > Rana > Rana muscosa. The sequence continues at coordinate 8,945,778 of JARGYO010005603.1, forward strand.
AGGCGTTAAAATTGGGGAAAGTGAATAAGCAAGGCAGAGATCTGAGCAGTAGTACCTAGCCACATGCTCCTTATAATCAACCTCCGCGTCCCTATCTAAATATCCCCTCTTACTTTCCCGGCTCCTTCAAAAAGATCCCCCTCCCCCTTACCCACTATTCACTCCTACCCATCTTACATATCACATCATACCCCTATTATTTCATTCATTCTTAGAAACCTATCACACTTATCACACAGTATTTTCCTTCTATTACAGGTTTTTAGAATAATCTCACGAAGCAAAATGAAAATAAAATAAAATAATTAATAATAGAAGACGAAAAAGTTTTTTTTTTTTATTATTAAGTCACAAAGCAATTAATTCGGTAGTTACTCTCACTATCTCAGCTTCCCAAATCCATTGATCAAATTTTCTGAAATGCCATACATTTTCTGAAATGTGGATACTCCTTTCCTGCCCGGGTACTCCAATATACTACCCCCCTTACAGGGGTTGGAGAGGGGAATGTCCATTCCTTCAATATGATGGTGCTAAATTCAGTAACCTGGGTCCGGACACCCTCATTCCACGCGTTCAGGGGGTTCCTACCCTCTAAATTAACCCCTCACCCCTGTGAGAAATGTGATGTGCCATATTATTAAATTCCATCCCCCTAACCCCGCTAAAAAAAACAAAAACATAACTATCTGCCTTCTTATCGCAAATCACTCCAAATATCCCCAGAAGGAGAAAAAAGGAAAAAAAAAAAAAAAAAAAAGGCACATATAATACCTTCTATTGTGAAAACCCCTACCTTGTGTAAGACATATTCCTATGCCGATAAATGTAAATTCTTACCTAATTATCAACAGTGAGTTGTGGAAAGTGTTACTTGCTATTTATTATTATTCTTCTTGGTCCTCTGACCCTACTCAAGAGACAGACCCCAAATAAAAAACACTGTCATTTTAACCCCCCCCCCCCTCATTCTTCTCTGCACCATCTGATCATTCTTTATAAGCTTTACCCATGAACCCCCCCCCCCCTGCACCGTAATCGTTTTCCTATTACCTACCCTCCGGCAGTGAGCTCATAAAACAAAACAAAAAAAAGAAAGAAAAAAAAAATTCCTATACAATATATATATATATATATATATATATATATATATATATATATATATATATATATATATATATATAAAAATAGTGTATGTGTGTGTATATGTATGTATATATATATATATATATATATATATATATATATATATATATATATATATACACACACACACACACACACACCCACCCCCCCCCCTAGTTCCTCCCTAGTACAAAATACATAATCATCCCCCCTAGTTCCTCCCTTGTCCCTAGTACAAAATACATAATCATCTAGTCCAATGGTGTTTTTCCATTCTACCCACTTCTGGTTTTCCAATCAGGAAAAAAATAAAAATGTAACCCCCGGGAAATGGGGGAAAAAGGAAAAACTCTAATTTAATTTACCTATTGCATAATTCTTTCCCTCCCCTCCCCCCCCCCCCACCCCACCCCACAAAATCGAGTCCATTCCATCTGATACACTCAAAGCGGCCAACCGCAAAAAAAAAAAAACCTGTTACTTTGCGGATTAATCTTATTCATTTATCATTCCTGTAGTAGGTTACGGGACCGTATATTTTATGCAGTTCCTAAATCACTCCTTCTCTCCCGTTGCCCATGTCGTTGATGAGGGGGTTGTTCCATAAATGCAAGTAATTCTGTCCAATTAGGGACCTCAAAGGCCTCTGAACCCAAAAAATTGAAAAGATCTGGAAGTTGGACAGGGTCTCTTAGATTGAAACTGTATCCCCCCTTTTTTTACCATCACTGCCAACTGATAGCCCCATCTATATGTAGCCCCTTTATTGAGCAGATACTCCAGTAGGGGCTTTAACATACGTCACCTGATTTTAGTTTGCCTACATAAGTCTGGGTATATTTGTATTTCTCCTCCCATACACTTCAGTGTTCCCTCTTGCCATGCGGCCCTGAGTATGTCCTTTTACACTGAAAAAATGAACTCTACACAACATCCCGTGGATTAGTCTGTGCCTGGTTACGGGTCATGGGGACTTTATGCACGCGGTCAAGTTCAATGGGGGTATTTGGGGGGGGGGTTCTTCAATAGCTGGTTTATAATAGCCGTCACTGTCTCTCTTAGTGCAGGTCCTTCAGTCTCCTCTGGAACCCCCTTTATCCGGATGTTGTTCCTATTACTCTTTCGTTCATGGACCGACACAGCTTCTCTATTGACATAGTGGGTATTATCTGTTAATTAGGAGTGACTAGGCAGAAAACTTGTAAAAAGTGTTGCATCACACCTTCAACAGTACCGCCCAGGGGGCGGACCCTCTGGGTATATCCCCTCAGTCTGCATCTCGCAGATCAGTTTTTTTCTGTCTAGCAAGGAGTAGGACATGGCTCCCTTCGGGCCCATTTTGGTTGGGGAAAAATAATTTTTTTCTACAACTGCCGACTGGGTGACAGGCTGGATCCTCGATCCTTGTAGTCCCCCGAGTTTCGGCCATCGAGCAAGTGCCGACCCTAGCTACGCCCTGGGTTTTCCACGACATACCCGTCGCTCTACGGGTGGCCGGTGAGCTTACACTCCAGGGCCTGCATCGGACCGCTCAGCTTCGGCTGACCTTGCGGCCGAGTCGCAGCAGCCTATCCGGTGAGTGTCGCGCTCCAGGGCATACATATGATCGTTCCCTAGAGTCCAATCACAGCATGCCTGGCCGACAGTCACCTTCCGTGCGCGGATGATGATCTGTTTTGGAATGTCTTCCAGCATGAGACATGCAGGATAGGTAAGTAGCTCCCCCGCTTCGGCAGGGAGACTTGGCTGGACATTCCTGGAGAGATCAAGTAAGTGGTTGTGGCCTCTTTCTTTCCTCGCTCCCTACCTTCCCTCCTCCCTGGGCTCTGAGCTAAGGTTGCTGGAGGTCACCTAAGGGGTTCCATCTGGTGCGGGGCTGGCTGTAACTGTCATTTAAAAGATGTATTTTCTGCTTACCTGTGTGTGATTCTCCCCCCTCCTTTTTGGGGCCTCGCTGGATGATATCATTTTTTTTTTTTTCTTATAATCAAAATTTTTTATTTTATTATAAGCTTCAACATTTTATATTTCCATTCAACATTGTATGTTTACATAAGAACAAATGAACATTGCAAGACAGAACTAAGTACAAAATGATCTTATCGAAATAATCCCCCCCCCCCCCCCCAAGAGAAAGAAAAGAAGGAGAGAGGGGGGAAAAAATAAAATTAAAAAAAAAAGGTATATAATTCCCTCTCCCCCCCCCCCCTCCCTCAGCGCCATCCCTGGCTGCGGTGGAGTAAGTCTGCTCTGTCCCCACTCACTCCTTTCTTTCTACTTATATCGTGTGTTACCCTACTGTGTCCTTATTTGTCCCGTGAACAGTGCCCCCTCCTACTTCCAAAGAGGCCACTAATGGCCATGGTGTCTATTCTTTTAATGTGAGGGAGAATTTTTTTTTTTTTTTTTAATTAAATAAAAAAAAATTTGAAAAGTGCGAGAGAGAGAAAAGAAGAAAATATATGTGTATTTATTTGTGCCTCGTGGTTAGGTATTGATTACCCATTGTTGTGTGTAGCGGCCCCCATGGCCTAATTCCCAAGCTTGAGAAAGAACAAACAAAACGGAAAAAGAGAAGAAAAAAAAACACGTTTATTTATTAATTCCCCTCTCTCAAAAGGCCACTAATGACCATGGTGTTTAGATATAAATGATTGTATCTTGTGATGTCTTTGCCCGTGTTTACGTTCAGGCGATCCTCCTGACCTACTCTTCCCCCAATTTTAGGTGACAGACCCGTATTCCCCATGGGGATAAAATAAAAAATTGTGATGTCCTCGCAGTGATCATGTACAATCTCTATCCTAATATTACTTCCAGTCCCTCTTCTCCTGTGTGTGCCCTGCTCCCTATCCTCCACCCCCCCTCCCATCCCTCCCCTCTCCGCCCCAGTACGACTCAACTCCCTCTCTCTCTCTTCCAGTCAGGGCAGACATCTCTCTCCACACCATCAACACAGTCAGAATTTATTAGGGAGGTCGATGAGAGATAGAGGGAGGGGAGAAATAGTTTTTTTTTTTTCTCTATCAGTCCTGGTCAAGGTTCATGATTCGGTTATTTATACTTCTATAGCTTAACCCATAAGCAACTATACTGGGGTTCCTTATGGATCCCCTATGCCCCCTGCTTTCCCCCTCCATATCTCCTATCCTCAGCCCATTTTCAGGTGCACACTGTATCCAGCCTGCCCAAGTCCTCTCAAATTCCCCTTTTTTATCCTTCACTACTTAAGTCCACCTTTCGGCTTCCATTATTCGGTTAACCTCCTTTTTCCAGTCCTCTAGTGTTGGACAGGCGGCCTGTTTCCAAAATCTAGGGATCAATAATTTGGCTGCGTTCAATTGGTCTGGTGTGATACTCTTCCTGCAAGCTTTAATGGAGCCGGGTGTTCCATGGAATAGGAAGCATAGAGAAGTAAACTCCATAGGTCTAGGGGTCAACCTCTCAATCCATGGTGCGATTGATACCCAAAATGTTTTAATCATGGGGCATTCCCACCACAGGTGGAGAAATGTACCCCTCTGCTCACATCCTCTCCAGCACCGGGCATCTGCCTCTGGGTACATCTGAGTTATATAATTTAAGATGCCACAGGAGGCAAGAGCACATTGCTTCGGCAATCCAAAGAAGGGTAAGGAGCCACGCTATATCCTAGGGCCCTCCTTCACCGCATAAAAGCGGTCCCTTCGTCCGCCTAGTGCGGCTGGGGTAAACAACCCCAGGCCGATAAAGCGCCTGCTGAAGGACAGAAGCGTCCCTGGGTTTGCAAGCCCAACCTGGCTTGCCTACCGAACAGATATTTCCCTCTTAACCGCAGCTTCTGCCGATTTGTTGGGAAGCCCTACAATGGGGCGGTAAAAAACCTGCTGATACGCAGGGTAAACCTTCCTGTCTTAGTACAGGAATGGGTTTAGGGGTTCTACTCAAATCTGTTCGTAGGACTGGAGAGGGTTCGTCCTATCTTGGATATAAGGACCCTAAACTGCTTTGTAGGAGTACAAAGATTCCGGAAAGGAGTTGGCTCGCTCTGTTGTCGCTGCCCTCCATCCAGGGGACTTTCCGGCATCCTTGATCTTCAAGGGCGCATGCTGCATGTCTCCAGATGCACCAGGCATCAGTGATGTCTGCGTTAGCGGCCGGGGAAGACCACTACCAATGGTGGTTCTCTTCTCCCCTTTGGCCTGGCATCAGCACCAAGGGTGTTCACCAAGGTGCTTGCCACGATTCTGGCCCTACTAAGACAGCGTAGCATCGCTATCATGGGCAACTGGGATGATCTTCTGAGGGTCACTTCAAACTTAAATTTAGAAGTGAGCAGGTCTATAACCTGTCAGACCCTTCGATACTTGGTTGGATTCTGAACACTCAGAAGTCAGTATTGGTACCGTCCCAGCTCCTAGTATATCTAGGTTTGATTCTGGACTCCTCAGAGGCGTAAGTTTTATTTCCCCCCCCCCTAGGGGAAAGTTGCAGACCCGTCGAGTTGCGGTGCGGCAGTGACATCCCAAGGAGGGGTTGTCATGCCACCTTTGCAGGTGAGTCCTGAGCCTTATGGTAGCCTTCTTCGAGGCGGTATTATAGGCACTATTTCACACGCGAGTGTTACAGAGGGTAACTCTGTCCTGAAGGGTCAAGTGCCCTTCATCCCTGGATTATCAGATCCGGGTGAGCCACCTAAACAGTGCTTTCCTAGTTGGTGGCTGACTTCACCGACATTCTGTCTGGGAAGTTGTTCCTTCCTTTTACTGGATAGTGGTCACGGTGGACGCCTGTCTTCCCGGTTGCAGAGGAGTCTGAAGAGCTCAGTCAACCTGGGTCACTGGACTCTGGAGGAATCCCATTGCAGATCATTGGCCTGAAAGTCAGGGGATCTGGCTTTGTTTCAGAGGCTACAGGGGCGTCCAGTCAGAATCCAGTCGGACAAACACCACAGTTGTGGCGTATGTTAATCATCAAGGAGGAGCAAGCAACTCTGCTCCCTTACCAGAGTGGAAACACGCCAGTTGTAGATCTCCTGACTTCTCGATTTAATCGGAAGGTATTGAGGTTGTGGCCAGGTCAAGTGACCCATGGGCAAGCACGACAGATGCGTTGATGGCACTGTGGAGTCAGTACCGACTAATCTATGGTTTCCTCCTCGGAAACTCCTTCCTCATCTGCTATATAGATTGGAAACAGAGAGGATTACAATGGTCCCAATTGCTCTGAATTGGCTTCGGCGTCCTTGGTACGCCGATCTAGTGCGTCTGGTAGCAGACGCCTTTTGGCAGCTACCGCTAAGGAAGGACCTGTTGTCGCAAGGTCCAGACGCCATCCTGTTTTACAGTCACTGGCTTGAGGGCATGGCTTGAGAGCCAGGTGCTAAGAGACCGGGACCTGTCAGACTCGGTGATACCTACCATGAGGAGTGCTCGGAAATCATCCCCTAGGAAGATTTACCGTTGCACTTGGAAGACCTACACATCCATTTGTGAGGAAATGAGGTGGCATCCGTGTACTTATTTGGTTCCAGAGTCCTGCTGTTCTCAGCAGGGAACGGGCCAAGAATTCTACTGTTAAGTACAATTAGGAGGCAGGTATCTGCCCTGGCTGTCCTTTCAACGACCCCTGGTGGCTCACTCTCTAGTGAGAACGTTTGCAGTGGGTTCGACAGGCGGCTCCTCCGGCCCACCCTCCACTACCTCCGTAGGGCTTGTGTAGCAGACGTCCTTTTGGCGTCTACCACTACGAGAGGACCTGCTGGCGCAGGGTCCCATATGCCATCCTGCTTGCAGGCTATGGCTTCTATGGCATGGCCTCTAAGTGTCTCAGAAACCATTGTTTTAGAACATCAGGGAGATTCCCTTGTTGACACTTTTTTTTTTAGAAGGTGGTCCTCTTGGTAGCTGTTACGCCAGCTAAGACGGGTTTCTGAGTGGGCAGCTTTGTCATGCAAGCCTCCCTATCTGATCTTCCACAAGGATAAGGTGGTGCTGTGTCCGCAGCCTTCTTTTCTTCCTAGAAGTCGTATTCGACTTTCCATCTCAAGGGAGACATTGTACTGCCAATTCTTGTGTCCACATACGTCGAATCCTGAGGAGACGACGCTGCATTCTTGGACGTGGTCCAAACTCAGAGAGAATGCTCGTCTGGTACTGCTCCGTTCCAGAATCCAGGCTCACTGTTATTTTTCAGTGGCTGTTCCCCAGTAGGGCCCAGCGGTCTCATCGGCCACCATTCTAGGTGGATCCGACAGATTGTGATCAGGCTTACGCCATGAAGGGTCAGGCGCCTCCATTCCGGCGCATTCAACCAGGGCAATAGATGCCTCTTGGTGTTACGTCAGTAAGACGGTTTTTCTGAGCCGGCAGCCTTGTCATGCAGGGCTCCTTATCTAATCTTCCACAAAAATAGGTGGTGCTGCGTCCGCAGCCTTCTTCTTCCTAAGGTCTTTTGACCTTCCATCAAGGAAGACATTGTACTGCCATCCTTGTGTCCTCATCCGTCGAATCCTAAGGAAACAACGTATATTTTGGACGCTGTCCGAGCTCTGAGAGCATCAAGCGTCTGTTTTCACCAGATGTGTAAGGCGGCGACCTGCTCGTCCGTTCCCGCTTTCACTAAACTTTACAAGTTAAGGTGTGTGCATCTTCGGATGCTTCCTTCGGCCGCAAGATATTGCAGGCGGCCGTTTAGAGTTGCAACTCCTCCTGAGAGGAGCTCTGTTTGGGGTGAAGTTTTTAATGCTGTTACCACCCCTCGTTTTTTTTCTCTGACACTGCTTTGGGACGTCCCACTGTCAATAGAGAAGCTGTGTCGGTCCATGAACGAAAGAGCAAATAGGATTTTTTACTCACTGTAAAATCCTTTTCTCTGAGTTCATGGACCGACACAGCACCCACCCCTCCTTTTTAAGTTTGTACTGCTTTTTGACAAACTGATCTGCGAGATGCAGACTGAGGGGATATACCCAGAGGGTCCGCCCCCTGGGCAGTACTGTAGAAGGTGTGATGCAACACTTTTTACAAGTTTTCTGCCTAGTCACTCCTAATTAACGGATAATACCCACTATGTCAATAGAGAAGCTGTGTCGGTTCATGAACTCGGAGAAAAGGATTTTACGGTGAGTAAAAAATCCTATTTTTCAGATTGTAACTGTAGCAGTATCATTCGTTGATGTTGCTTATCTAATTTTTCTTCTAAAATCTCTAATCGTGTATCTGTCATGGTTTGTATTTGTTCCAGATTTATAACTCTGAGATCTACCGTCTCTACCTTGTTATGTACCTCTGCAATCTCATCTCTGTGTCCCAGTTATAGTGACTACTAGTTTTTGAATGTCCTCTTTAGTAGGGAGAGCCTGAATAAGCTGTTTAAGCTGTATTATATCTTGCTCTGTCCCCTTCTGTTCCTGTGTGTTTGGTGTAGCATACGAACATACCTGTATGTCTTCATTGGTAACTGTAGAGGGTTCACCTTCCACTGCATCCATCGATGTGTCCGATCCAGTCTGTAGTGCTGGGGCAGCCGACACCGCAGCCTGTAATGATGCCTCCGGGAACGGCTCCTGTGTCAGAGCCATGTTAACACCGGCGTCCACTGGTTGTTTCAGGTCCCTCTTCACCGCCAGGTACCGGGTAATGTAGGAATGGCTTGGAGTGTACGGCACTCCTGTATTCCTACCCCGTCTCGACATGGACCGCCTTGGGCTCCGGATACACTGCCGACCCGTAGGACAGGGCTGTATAGTCATTGCGCTGCTTAACCTACGGGGCTGCAGAGACACCAATGATCCGTGACGCCTTGAGAACACCACCGGTCAGCGAGGCTGCAGAGGTACTGACAATCCGCGGGGAAAACCACAATAATGTCGGTCTGCTGGAGGGTGCAATGTGGTACGATTAGGCTCTGAACTCCTGAGCTCTCACGCCGCCATGCCTTGACCACTCCCCCTGGGAACCTTCCCTTGAGAACACCAGGGAGTATTCCTCTCAACGCTTTCGCAGGAAATTGCTTTTCTAGTTGCCATTACATCGGTCAGAAGGGTTTCTGAATTGGCGGCGTTGTCTTGCAAGTCTCCTTACTTGGTCCTCCATAAGGATAAGCGGTGCTGCGCCCACAGCCCTCAATCCTTCCTAAAGTAGTTTCGGTTTTTCACCTAAACGAGGACATTTTACTTCCATCCTTGTGTCCTCGGCCTTCGCATCCCATGGAGGTTGCGCTACATACTTTGGACGGGGTACGTTCCCTACGGGTGTACCTGTTTGCTATGGCTCCATTCCAGAGATCTGACTTGTGTTGGTGTCTGGTCCACAGTAGGGCCTGGTGGTTTTTGTCTGCCACCTTTCTAGGTGGATCAGGCAGACCATCATCCAGTAATAGAAAAAATAAAACTGCGCAACATATGAAAGAAAATTACACCACTGATATTTCAAAAAATGGTATACACAGAGCTCCGTCTCTATAGCCAAGAGATGACAACTATATCTGATTAGAGGTCCTGACTGTTGCCAGACACTTAAATCACATTTAGCAAGAGGGCAAAGTCCAGAACTGTTGATCCCTTCAGAGATCAATACAAGCAGATGGCTAATTACCCCTGCCAGGGTCTCTAGGTGAATAAATCAATATCCGCTTTTCTCCCGGATTCAACGCCACTCCTCTCCACATATCACGATGTTATAGTGCATAAGGAAAGAAAGCCACCATAGCGTGAATCCGATTAAAATAAGTTTAATATTAAAAGAAATTCACTTACATAGATCACAAGTATATAGGCGTATAGTATAAATTAGCCGGCTGGCTAAGACAGCCCGTTCCTTCCGGGACTCGTTGGTATGTCAGTGACGTCAGCACGCCGCTCCTCCCTACGTCGTTTCGTCACAGATGACGTTGTCCAGGGGCACCGTCGGCGAGCTGACCCACCGCCATAAATACTCATGAATACATTGGGAACGCCCAGATCTGACCATTCAGCGCTCCTGCCAGGTGAATCGCCATGCTGCCTATGGGCAAAATTGCCCCTATGACAACAAACAATCCTGAAAGTATGATCTGTAATCCTGGCTACAATACAATCAATCCTAATCGTAGGACATTGATTCCACTGATAGGAACAGGGTGTTATAAAGGTTAAAAGGAAGAATCCTCAGTCTGTCAATTGTATGCTATGCTGGCTGGTGGTGCCGCGCACAGCATAACTATGACAGACCACATCGTAGATAACTTCCTTACTTTGCCTCATATAAAAAAATTTTTTTTACACTAACTCGCATATGATTTCATTATTGAAAATTCTAATTGGTGCATATCATTATACTCCAACTCTAAATCACAGCATAGTCAATTAAAAATAGGGCAGCCCTCTAGCGGTCAGATTCCATACTGCACATAGATTGAATGGAAATAGACCCTAACAAGATGCTCCATATAATAGAGCCTCTAATATTTGAAATTGAAAAATGTAAATAATAATAATTACATCGTACAGCTAAGCAATGAACCACACATCCACAGACAAAACTGAATTGTCCAAAAATGTATGGCTACCGCCAACTCAATCCAATGTAAAAACAGGAAGAAAAGGAAACAAAATTGGAATACTCAATTATGCACAATGAGCTATTGAATATTCAATTAGTTGAAAAATTACTTCTCACTATATTGGTTATATATTGTAGCAAAATGGAGGGGGGAGTTGGGACTTTAAATGAGGCCATAGGCCTGGTAGGGCCAATGCCTCCATCCCATTGGGACTTTGAATGAGGCCATAGGCCCGGTAAGGCCATGTGCCTCCATACCTGTTAATTAGAAAAAAAACGAAGCAAAAATACAGCCATATAGGCGTCAGAGTGCAACGAAGGGGGGGAAAAAGTTGGGACTTTACATGAGGCTCTTGGTAACAAATTGATAGAGGGGTGGGTGGTAAAGCATTTATTAGTACAAGGATGCATGTTAGAATACATTGATTACATATACATAAAATGCACATTCGATAGTGGCAATTCCTGAAACGGTAATTTCAGGTAGTAACGCATAACAGACTTAGAATACATTACATATATATATATATATATATATATATATATATATATATATATATATATGCACATTCAATAGTGCCAATTCCTGAAACGGTAATTTCAGGTAGTAACGCATTACAGACATCAATCACATTGTAGGTTAAGAGGGTTCCACCACTATTCATAATAAGGTATGCATGATTAGCAATTGTGGTCTGCACGATCTGGGGTCTTTGTGGTCCCTGTAAAATGATAAGTGTTAAAAATATGATTTTTATTTATATTAAATCAGACATAGGATACATGGGACAAGTTTACAATAGTGAGTTGGTCAGATTACCTGTTTGAGATTTCTTTTTAGCTCTCAAACTGAAAAGAATTACAGTTTAGATTACAGGTTTTGTTTTGAGTAGACAATAGGTAGATAGCATTGTTGTATTCAATGCTATTGTTAAAATACATCTATGTTTTCTGTTTTGGTAACAATGGTAAACAGCCTGACACACATAAAAGCAGGACAGTAAGCTAGGAGGGACACATCATGTTGCTGTAAGAGAGGAGAAGCCACTCATCATAAGAAGAAGATGCCTGGTCTCAACAATGAAGATCATGAACATAGCGTAATCGAAGTTAAGTAACCTTTAAATGTAATGTATTTGTACTGTAATAGACCATAGGCTGTTCTATTTTTCTAGGCATTTTGCTTGTTATAGAAATCTGTCAGTCTTGTAGTATATTCCTAATATGGTAATAGTTTTGTATGTACAGCATCTTGTATAGTAAAAGCACATTTACACACTGCAGAAGTCTCAGCTTCCTTGTTATACCACAGAGTAACCTTGCTAGATAAACGAAAAGCATAACATTTGGGGGCTCGTCCGGGATTTGTGCTATAATTCAATTGAAGCAGACTTGTTTTTCTGTAGTGTGTTGTGTAGCTTGTGCTAGGTAAAATGCTGCGCAAGCTGTTTAGGAAAAGCAAGGCTGCAGAGGGTTCTGGTGACCAGAAGAAAGTGTGCAGCTTACCTATCTGGGCCAGAAATAATGAGTGGGAGCCTCTTGCTAATGCATTTGTGAAGTATGCTTCTCCCTTGAAGCAGACTTGGGGTGATAAAGTCTCAGATCATTTTGTAGATTTTAGCCTTAAGGGGTTGGATTTAAGTAAGAAAGAGAAGAGGACAGTGTCCACAGTGGGTTGGTACTTCCTCCATGCTCTCTATACTGAATCACATAGAAGGGAGAAGGCAGAGGCAGAAGTTAAGGTATTAAAAGACCAGCTAGCAGTTGCTTCAGAGTGTGTACGTTCAACCGCTAGTCTGGCTGATGATTTGCAAGAGCGGTGTGCAGCCCTCATGACCAAATCAATTAATGCCTTAAGAAAAAGGAAGGGGCGTAAACCTGTTAGTAAAGCCAGGGTACGTGCCATTGTCACATCCCAAAACTGGGATTGTGAGGATGTGTTCTCCTCAAATGATGGTGAGGATGAGGAGATAGAGTTTGATATTTCAGAGGATGATCTGCTAGTGGGAAAGAAAAAGTATGCCAGACCTCTCATTACTAAGCATAGGAAACGGCAACATGATAGAGAGGATATGGCAGATGGGGAGGTGCATTATCGCAACCCCAGAGATGTTGAATTTGAAGAAGTACGGGAGTTTTCACAAACTGAACTCCATGAGCTGGCAAAACAATACAAACAAAGGTCTGGGGAGCCTCTATTGGGTTGGCTCCTACGCTTATGGGATGAAGGGGCCGACAGTGTTGTTTTGTCAGGTAAGGAAGCAGTAGCTATGGGAGTGTTAACCCATGATCCACAATTGCGTCAGGCAATGCGAAAAGCCTGAGAGTTTAGCGTGAATTTTTCACTGTTAGACCTTGTGAGAGATGGATTAGTCCGAGTATACGCTAGTCCTACTGACCTGGAAAATACCTACTCCTGGAGATCAATAGGAGAGGGTATTTTCAGGTTACGTGAGATGGGCTGTATAACCGGATTAAATACATTTCCAGAATGGATAGGTCCAGATATGGAACCCTTTACGTCTGCTCTGCGCTCTAAGCTGATGAAGTCTGCGCCATTTAATCTCAGGGCTCCATTATTGTTTTTGTTGGGAGGCCTGGGATTAAACAGCAAGATTCATGAAGCCACAACCCTTTTAAGGCAGTTGGGGGAGATAGAGGAGACTAAAACAAAACCTGTCAGGGCAGTAGATAAGGTAAAGGCCAGGCAGGAAGAATACAAGCAGAAAAGATCAGAGAAGAAACAGAATGGGGTAGAGAAGACAGAAGGTGAAGAGAAAACCGAAGGTGAAGAGAAAACCAGGCTAGTTGTTTCTAGGAAAGAAATGTGGGTGGATCTATTAAAGGCAGGAGTACCTAGAGATGAGATAGATGGCATTCCTACTGCAGAAATGCTGAAGAGGTGGAAACATTTAGTAGGTAAAACTGTCAGGGTTAGAAACACTACTCCTAGTGAAGATAACATCAGCCTAGACTTAGAGGAAACAGAACAGACCCCTCCTGTTAGCCCCAAACCAATTCCCAAAAGTGAACATGAACCCAAACCCAAATCCCTTTATCCTGGGGAGGAGTTAGAGAGAAATCAGAAAAGGGGATTGGGAGGTTCAATATCCTTTATGAAGGGAAGGTGAGTCTCCTGTAATAGCAGCAAGGGCAGTGACAGCAGGAGACCGACGCCCATATGCACCTGTCACTGTATGGTGGGGGGAAGTCATCTTCTCCTACACATGTAATGGCTTTAGTTGATAGTGGAGCTGAAGTTACACTTTTGCAAGGAAATCCTTCCCATTACAAAGGAGAATTGATTTATGTAGAAGGTTTGGGAGGGCAAACTACACCAGCAGTTAGGATACGGGTAAAATTGGCTATTGGCAAGGGATCAGGATTTATGACAAATGTTTTGATATCAGAGCTATCCGAAAATATTCTTGGGATGGATGTACTTCAAGGTCAGTCAATTCAGACTGAAAGAGGTACATTCACATTCGGGTATCCTGATAAAGCGTATCTGGTAAGGGCGGTGAAGGCTGTGGTCAGAGGTCATGCGAAATGGACCCCTGTCTACATTCCGCCACCAGAGAAGCCAGTCTGTCTCAAGCAGTACAGACTTCCTGGAGGCCACAAAGAAATTGGGGAGACTATTCAAGAACTGTTGAGAGTAGGGATCCTTAGACCTGCTGTAAGTCCTTTCTAGTCTCCGGTGTTCCCAGTAAAGAAACCTGATGGGACATATAGAATGACTGTGGATTACAGAGGTCTAAACAAAGTGGCACCCCCATTGAAGTCAGCTGTACCAGATATGATCTCAATTGTTGAGAAAATTGCTAAAGATGCAGAAGAATATCATGCTGTGATAGACCTGGCTAATGCTTTCTTTTCAATTTTGATAGACCCAGATTGTCAAGACCAGTTTGCTTTGGTGTGGGACGGCCGCCAGTACACTTTCACTGTCCTTCCGCAAGGCTATCTTCATTCTCCAACGATTTGTCATGGACTGATTGCCCGAGATTTAAGTACCCTGAATTTGAAAGTCGCTGTGTTTCACTACATTGATGACATGATCTCTGGGACAAAAGAAGATGTAACTGAAGCACTGCACCTGCTGATACAACACTTGGAGAACAGAGGGTGGGCTATCAACAGAGACAAAGTCCAAGGACCTGCCACAGAGGTGAAATTCCTAGGAATGATGTGGACTGGGCCACAGAGGAAGATTCCAGAGACGGTTGTGCAAACTATCCAGGCGCTGTTGCCCCCTACTACCAAAAAGGGGGCACAGAAGTTCATTGGAGTTGTGGGATTCTGGAGATCGTTCATCCCACATCTTGGACTGATATTAAGGCCTATATACAATGTTACCAGAAAAAAGACTGAGTTCTCATGGGGTTCAGAGCAGCGGACTGCATTCCTGGCTGCTAAAGAAGCTATTTTGCAGCATCAGGGATTGGGACCCGTGAGACAAGGAGTACCATTTCAGCTGGATGTAGTGGAGCAGAATGGTACCATATCTTGGAGTCTGTGGCAGCCAAATGAAAAGAAAGGACTGAGAGCAATACCTATTGGATTTTGGTCCAAACAACTGACAGGGGCACAGACGAGATACACGCCCCTAGAGAAGTACCTGTTTGGGGCCTACACAGCACTTCAACATGTAGAGACCATTACAGGAAAGGACACAGTCACCATCCATACTGCATTGCCAATAGCAGGATGGGTGAGAGATAATGGACTCACCACTAGGGCAGCTGTAGCCCAGAACCAGACACTGATGAAATGGAAGTGGTACCTTCAAGAAAGAGGGGGTATTGCAGCTGGGGATGTTAGAGACATTTCAAAACAGTTGGCAGGGCTTGTTACTTTTACCAGCACCCGGCCAGAAGAAGAAATTCCTGTGCTGCAGTCATCCCCCATTCAAGAGGCTCCAGCCTTTGAGTCTGTCAGAAGACATGGAGTCAGCATGGTTCACTGATGGTTCAGCCATAATCACCTCGTCTGGGCATAAATGGACAGCAGCAGCCTACAACCCAAGTACAGACACAGTCCTGCAGGAGTCCGGAATCGGAGGGTCCAGTCAGTATGCAGAGTTGAAAGCTGTAGTGATGACTTTTCAGGAGGATCCTTCTTCCCATGTCACTATCTACACTGATAGCTGGGCGGTTTTTAAAGGACTGACAACTTGGATGCCCACGTGGAAGTCCAATGAATGGATGATTCATGGAAAGGTGGTGTGGGGAGGCAAGGAAGTCTGGGACTACATCTGGAAGGAAGCTCACTCCCGCACCATAAAAGTGGGGCATGTTGATGCACATGTGCCCCTAGTACCAGACTTTGAGAACTATAACAGAGTTGCAGATGAAATCGCAAAAGTGAAGGAAGTTGTGCCAATTGATCCTGTTTTGATGAACTTGGCCAAATGGGCCCACAAGCAATCTGGACATTTGGGGCAGAAAGCAACATATGAATGGGCACAGCAGAGAGGATTGCCTATATCCATGGACATGATAAAGACTGTAATAGGGAACTGTACAGTGTGTGGAGAAGTGCGACAATGGCCATTGCAAAAGTACTCCACTGAGTCGATTAAGAGGGGTGAGAGGCCTGCGGAGATCTGGCAGATTGACTTCATCGGTCCCCTGCCCCGGGGAAACAATGGACTGAGATATTGTTGCACTGCAGTGGACACCTATTCAGGACTTATGCTTGTTCATCCTTGCAAACGTGCAGATCAAGCCGCAACGCTTCAACTGCTTCAGAAACTTGTCGTTGCTTATGGTTGTCCCAAGCAAATCCAAAGTGATAATGGCTCACACTTTACCGGATTCACAGTACAGCAGTGGGCCAAAGATTCTGGAGTGTACTGGTTGTGCCACATCCCATACCATCCACAGGCAGCTGGTTTGATTGAAAGATACAACGGGCTATTGAAGGACCAGATACGCAAAATTACACCCACACATACACTAAGGGGGTGGGATCGGGTCCTCACACAGGCAGTCATGTTGTTAAATTCTAGGCCAATAGCCAAAAGCACACCATATGAGAGGATGGTAGGGGCTGAGGCACAGATTCCACAGCTGGAGTGCAGAGTTCAGTATTTATGTAAGGTTCCTGAAAGAACAGGGTTTAACAGATACCATGTTACTGCTTCCCATGACATAGAAACCAAGAGTGACGTATCTGAAGCTGAAGCCTATCTAGGAATGAGAGGGAATCTGGCAGGAAGGTTTGAAGTTATATTTGCATTGGCAGATGAGCTTCAAGACAGTGGCTGGGACTCTGACTGGTTAGTGGATACTTCTCAGCAAGAGTGGAAAGTGAGGCTACATAACATCAAACCTTCCAAAATAAACAGCAGTGATCTTCTGGGAAATATCAGTATATTTCCTCTCCTCCCTATTGATGTTCTTTGGGAGGGTCAGAGGTGCATACAGGCAGGTGGCAAAGTATTAGTCCGATATCCAGGCAAGAAGCCATTTAGAGGAGAGATTGTAGCTGAAGGGCCAGGATCTACTGTTTATGTATCGTTAGAAGGAACAGATAATCCGCTTTGTTTTCCACTCCACAGGCTGTCTCCGATTTGATCCATAGGAAGACCAGAGAAAAGTGGTTACATGATGGAAAGAATGACGGAAAATCACAAGAGCTGTGGAGAACAAGGCCTTTGATGTATTTCAAGCCTGGACTTGTTTCTAAAGAACTTTAGAATGGACTTTCTAATGAACTTTTATCCAAAGACTGAAAACACCTTCCCAGTGACAGAAATATGGGAGGGGTTGCATTTAAGGAAAATTCATGTGTATATTGAGTTTTTAGTAATGAAGAGATTTTCTGTGTGTGGTCTGAGAGAGAAAAAATAAAAATCATAGGGCGGAATGTATTGCGTTTGTTAAAAATATGATTTTTATTATATTAATCAGACATAGGATACATGGGACAATTTTACAATAGTGAGTTGGTCAGATTACCTGTTTGAGATTTCTTTCAGCTCTCAAACTGAAAAGAATTACAGTTTAGATTACAGGTTTCGTTTTGAGTAGACAATAGGTTAGATACCATTGTTGTATCCAATATGCTAATGTCTCTATAGACATTTCCTGTTTGAGATTTCTTTCAGCTCTCAAACTGAAAAGAATTACAGTTTAGATTACAGGTTTCGTTTGAGTAGACAATAGGTAGATAGCATTGTTGTATTCAATGCTATTGTTGAAATACATCTATGTTTTCTGTTTTGGTAACAATGGTAAACAGCCTGACACACATAAAAGCAGGACAGTAAGCTAGGAGGGACACATCATGTTGCTGTAAGAGAGGAGAAGCCACTCATCATAAGAAGAAGATGCCTGGTCTCAACAATGAAGATCATGAACATAGCGTAATCGAAGTTAAGTAACCTTTAAATGTAATGTATTTGTACTGTAATAGACCATAGGCTGTTCTATTTTTCTAGGCATTTTGCTTGTTATAGAAATCTGTCAGTCTTGTAGTATTTTCCTAATATTGTAATAGTTTTGTATGTACAGCATCTTGTATAGTAAAAGCACATTTACACACTGCAGAAGTCTCAGCTTCCTTGTTATACCACAGAGTAACCTTGCTAGATAAACGAAAAGCATAACAGTGATAGGCACATAACTAGGGAAGCGTGTAAAGTATACACGGCCGGTAATGGCTCTACGCGTTTCGCGGCTTTAAGCCGCTCATCAGGAGCATGAAGGATCTGCAATAAGAAAAATAATGAATGGTAAAAAATCTTGGTAGACTAACTAGTCTGTTACAAGAAAATATAAATGACAATATAGCCATCCCTGAAACAGAGAGGGGTCACTTACAATTGTATGTGCACTTAGGGGTACACTAGCAGGGACCGTGAGCCGAGGGTAACAGGACCGGGAGCTGAGAGGACATGACCAGCGGCGGCGCCCCCCACACAGGCAGCACCCCAGCAGGTTCCGGATGTACCAGGCACTCCTATGTGAACAATGCAAAATAAAATGTGTATAATTGGGGCAATGATAGAAATGAAACTATGTGAGGTGATAGTGTGAGTGCCTATGAAAGGGGTGTGAAGGTACTGGACGAGGGTGCAGGTGGAAGACCACAAACAAGGTCGACACCAAAACACCCATTACCTGGAAAAAGGGAAGTGAGGAAGATGAAAGAATGGGAAGGGGGGGTAAAACAAAGGGGAAACGGTATAGTGTGTGGAGGGGTTTCTCCTACTTGCCTTTTCTTTTTTAAGTTTGATTGCTGTTCCCACCCCTCGTTTTTTCTGACACTGCTTGAGGACGTCCCACATATCAAGATTTTAGGAGCTGTGTCCGTCCATGGACGACAGAGAAAAGGATTTTACGATGAGTACAAAAAATCCTATTTTTGTTCATTAACTACTTATGGACCCCGCCCGCTGTTGAGACCCCTTTCACACTGGGCGGTTTGCAGGCTCTATTGCGCTAAAAATAGCGCCTGCAAACCGACCTAAAACGGAGACTGCCGTTTCTCCATTGTGAAAGCCCGAGGGCTTTCACACTGGAGCGATGCGCTCGTAGGATCGCTTCAAAAGTCCTGCTAGCCGCATCTTTGGAGTGGTGTGTATATACCACTCCTTCCCATTGAAATCAATGGGATACCGCCGGCAATGCGCCTCTGCAGAGGCGCATTGCCGGCGGTATTAACCCTTTTTCGGCTGCTAGCGGGGGGTGAAACTGCACCGCTAGCAGCCGAATACCGCCGCAATTCCGACGGTATAGCGGCGCTATACTGCCAACGCTCCTCCCGCCCCAGCGTGAAAGGGGCCTTAACGTTGGTATATTTACATTGAATACCATTGTTATGGAAGCAGGTAGCTACCATAACCTCGATATTTTCTGAAAGGGTGGGCCGGTCTGCTTTAAGATCAAAGTGGTCTTTGCAGCGAGATCACTTTTAATCGGCGCCAGGAGAGGTGCCTACCCTCCAAGTCGTCTCGGCCACTTACTGGAGCGGTCGGTAGCGGCAGAGACTATCCGATCAGAGGCACAAAGTCGAGTGACGTTGCATCTGTCATCAAGTTGAGTGGGCGCCCTCATTCCAAGGCTGGGTGCTGGGGGGCTCCATCTGGGGCGGGAACTGCGCTGTAGGCTATCATTGGAAATGTAAATTTTTGCTGCTTACCTGTGTTTTCTCCCTCCATGCTGTCGGCGGCCATTTTCTTGTGGTCCACGCAGACTGACACAAGCAGCTATGGGAGAGCATCTCTGGCGGGAGCAGATGATCAGCAGTAACAGTGACCGTCCTAAAGGGTGGTGAGTCCTCTGGGAGACCCTGCATCTCTGTAGCAGCTAGGAGGATGGGCTGTTGATACCTAGCCTGGAGTCCCTGTGGGTGTCAGGCGCGTGGGTCAGCAGTTGTTTTTTCCCCTGAAACACCAGAGTTGGCAACTGGTGCCCCTGCCTTTTGTTGCCAAGGTGGAAGCGGCGCGTGGGAACACGGGGGGGGGTAGGAAGCGCCCTCGCCATCTTCTGGGGATAATTCTGATGCAGAGCCAGGCCCAGCTGTGGTTCATGGCCCTGATTCTGATGCATCAGAGGCTGCGGACCGTGACCGGTCGGACAGTGAGGATGACTCCAGGTCCGGGTCAGCACGCAAAAAGGCTTGGTATCTATCACCGCAGTGCGGGTTACGCTGAAGTTGGGGAATTCTTCAGCAGTGATGGCAGTTCCCTTTTGGGTTCCGTAAGACAGCCCGCACTGCCAAGGTGTTTCCTTGTCTTATCTTTTTTTTTCATCCAAAAACTTTTTTATTTTAGAAAATTATTCTAATATTTCATACAATTCGTGCTTTTTTGTTCGGTAAAACATTACACATAGAAAAAACATGTCCAATCTTACATCCATATAATATTTTGTGTCAATCTTGTGTATTTGCATCTATAACATATCACTCTATCCTCTTTTCCCTTTTTCCTCCCTCTCCACCTCCCCCCCAATCCCATGACTACATCCATCAATACCTCCTAATATCTGATCACCACAAGTCGTTTTTTCCCACTACCAATTTTCTCTCCTATCTAGATGTTCATCCTTTTACTCCTTCAGGCCATTCTTTCCCTCTCCTCTCTACCCCTCCTTCCCCTGCACCTCCCCAGGGTCTCTACATCTGGAGTCTTTCCACTACCAGTTGAGATGGCGCTAAATCAGCATCCCCCAGCCATGGCTGCCATATAGTATCAAATGTACCCACTTCTCTCCTACGACTGTATACCAATCGTTCTCTAAGAAGCAAGGAGTTTACATAGGAGATCCACTTCTTCCCCGTGGGTACCGCTGGTGCCATCCAGTATTTTGCAATAAGTTTTCTAGCTAGATACATCAGTCTAGTTAACATGTAGTACATTCCTCTTGGGAACATTTCTACATCTATGGCTCCAAGCAGGTACACTACAGGGTTTAGAGGGACAGGAACCTGTGCTAGTCTAGTAATGCACTGGGAGACTTCCTCCCAGTACCTATGTAATTTTGGGCACCTCCAGATTAGATGTATAAAGTCCCCCTTATGTACTTTACATTTTGGGCACAGGGGGGGAGTCTCTTCTTTCCCATTTATATAGCTGCACTGATGTTCTATATGCCCTATGCAAAATAAATAATTGTGACAATCTATGGGATGCGGATACCGATACTGCTGGAATAGATTCAAGGGCCATTTCCCACTGGTTTCCATCTATAAAAAATTGACCTCTCCCCCGATAGTGGACCCCCCTGTGTCCGGACTTAACCAAGTAACCACGCGAGGTAGTTTTGGCCGACCAGTTGGTACAGGGCCTTAAGTTTTGTCTGCGAGTCAGACATGGATACTATCCCCCTTGCTGTCCAGAGCCTTGGTTTATGCAGTGGTGTTATGCCACCTGGTTTGGCCAAGTGCTAGTCTATGGACCAAAAAACTTCCAAGAAGGCCTTATTGGACCTGCCCTTTCAGGGTGACAGTCTTTTTGGAGCCTCTCTGGATGACATCATTAAGGATGCCACAGGAGGTAAGAGCTTGCTGCTCCCGCAATCCAAAAAGGGGTAAGGAGCCACGCCATAGGCTAGGGCTCTCCTTCATTGCGCACAAGCAGCTCTTTCTTCCGCCTAGTGCAGCAAGTAAACGACCCCAGGCCGATAAAGCGCCTGCTGAGGGACAGAAGTGTCCCTGGGTTAGCAAGCCTAACCTTGCTTGCCTACCGAACAGATTTTTTTTCCCTCTAAACTGCCAGCTTCAGCCGACTCGTCGGTAAGTCCTATATGGGGCGGTTCAAGACCTGCTGATAAGCAGGGTGTCCTTCCTGTCTCAGTACAGGAACGGGTTCAGGGGTTTTACTCTACTCCAATCTGTTCGTAGTGCTGAAGATGCTCTGTTGTCTCTGCCCTCCATCCGGGGGATTTTCCGGCATCCTTGGTCATCAAGGACGCATGCTTGCATGTCCCCATATGATCCAGGCATCACAGATGTCTGTGTTTGGCGGCCGGGGAAGACCACTACCAATGGTGGCTCTCGCCTTTCGCCTGGCATCGGCACCAAGGTGCTTGCCCCGATTCTGACCCTACTAAGACAGCGTGGCATCGCTATCCTGGGCAACTTGGACAATCTCTTCTGAGGGCCACTTCAAATTCAAAATTAGAGGTGAGCGTGTCTATAACCTGTCAGACCCTCTGATCCTTGGTTTGGTACTGAACACTCAGAAGTCAGTATCGGTAGTGTATCTAGGGTTGATTCTGGCAAAAGTTTTTTTTTTTCTCCCTTTGGGGAAGTTGCAGACTCTTCGGGCTGTGGTGCGGCAGTTCACATCCCAAAGATGGTTGTCACACTACTTTTTCAGGCGAGTCCTGGGCCTCATGGTAGTCTCCTTCGAGGCGGTACCATATGCACGATCTCACACATGAGTGTTACAGAAGGTAATTCTGTCCAGAGGGTCAAGTGCCCTTTCATCCCTGGATTGTCAGATCCGGGTGAGCCACCTAGTCAGGACCTCCCTAGTTGGTGGCCGACATCACCGGCACTTCTGTCTGGGAAGTCGTTCCTTCCTTTTTACTGGATGGTGGTCACGGAAGACGCCTGTCTTCCCGGTTGGACAGGAGTCTGGGGAGCTCAGTCAACCTGGGTCGCTGGACTCCGGAGGCATCCCACTTGCCGATCATTGTCCTGGAACTCTGGCTTTGCCTCTCCACGTGGTCTCAGAGGCTACAGAGGCGCCCAGTCAGGATCCAGTTGGACAAACACCACAGTGGTGGCGTATGTCAATCATCAAGGAGGAACAAGCAGCTCTGCTGCAGCATCGGAGGTCGCTCACCTCCTAAGGGGGGCAGAAAGGAGCGTACCAGGCCTGTCAGCCATATACATTCCGGGTGTGGGAAACTGGCAGACGGACTACCTGAGTCGCCAGATGCTGGACCAAGAAGGGTCTCTGGCAAAGGAGCTGAAACGCCTCCGGGTGTAGAGGGGAGGCACGCCAGTCATATCTCCTTGCGTCTCGACTCAATCGGAAGGTATTGAGGTTGTGGCCAGGTTAGGAGACCCATGGGCAAACACGACAGTTGCGTTGATGGCACCGTGGAGCCAGTACCGGCTAATCTATGCCTTTCCTCCTCTGAAGCTCCTTCCTCATCTGCTTCACAGACTGGAGGCAGAGAGGGTTCCAATGGTTCCAATTGCTCTGGATTGGCATCGGCATCCTTGGTACGCCGATCTAGTGCGTCTGCTAGCAGATGCCTTTTGGTATCTACCGCTAAGAAAGGATTTGCTGTCGCAAGGTCCCATACGCCATTCTGTTTTTACAGTCACTGGCTTAACGGCATGGCTTGAGAGCCAGGTGCTAAGAGACCGGGGCCTGTCAGACTCGGTGATCTCTACCATGAGGAGTGCTGGGAAATCATCCCCTAGGACGATTTACCATTGCACTTGGAAGACCTACATATCCATTTGTGAGAAAATGAGGTGGCATCCGCGTACTTATTTGGTTCCAGAGTCCTGCTGTTCTTCAGCAGGGAGCGGGCCAAAAACTTTGCTTTAAGTACAATTAGGGGGCAGGTATCTGCCCTGGCTGTCCCTTTTCAACGACCCCTGGTGGCTTACTCTCTAGTGAGAACATTTGTACAGAGGGTTCGGCAGGCGGCCCCTCCGGTCCACCCTCCACTACCTCCGTGGGGCTTGTGTAGCAGTCGTCCTTTTGGCGTCTACTGCTACAAGAGGACCTGCTGTCGCAAGGTCCCATATGCCATCCTGCTTGCAGTCAATGGCTTTAACGGCATGGCCTCTAGGTGCCTCAGAAACCACAGTTTGTCATCAACGTAATCTCTCTGATGTTCTCACTTTCTCAGGAAGTGGTTCTTTTGGTGGCTGTTATGCCAGTTAAGACGGGTTTCTGAGCGGGCAGCCTTGTCATGCAAGCCTCCCTATCTGATCTTCCACAAGGATAAGGTGGTGCTGCTGCGTCCGCAGCCTTCTTTTCTTCCTAAGGTCGTGTTCGACCTTTCATCTCAAGGAAGATATTGTGCTGCCATCCTTGTGTCCTCATCCGTCGAATCCTAAGGAGACGACGTTGCATTCCTTGGACGTTGTCCGAACTCAGAGAATGCTTGTCTGGTACTGCTCCGTTCCGGAGTCCAGACTCACTGTTTGTTTCGGTGACTGGTCCCAAGTAGGGCCCAGCGGTCTCGTCGGTCACCATCTCTAGGTGGATCCGACAGATCGTGATCAGGCTTATGCCCTTTCCCGGCGCATTCGAACAGGACAAGAGGTGCCTCTTGGTGTTACGTTGGTTAAGACGGGTTTCTGAGCTGGCAGCCTTGTCATGCAAGACTCCCTATCTAATCGCCACAAGGATAGGTGGTGCTGCGTCCGCAGCCTTCTTTTCTTCCTAAGGTCGTTTCGACCTTCCATCTCAAGGAAGACATTATACTGCCATCCTTGTGTCCTCATCCATCGAATCCTAAGGAGACGACGTTGTATTTCTTGGACGCTGTCCGAGCATCAAGCATCTGTTTCCCAGGTGTGTAAGGCGGCGACTTGGTCGTCCGTTCACACTTTCACTAAACTTTTTAAGTTGATGTGTGTGCATCTTCGGATGCTTCTTTTGGCCGGAAGGTATTGCAAGCGGCTGTTTAGAGTTGCAACTCCTTCGTTTTGTTTTGGGGTGAAGTTGTTTTAATGCTGTTCCCACCCCTCGTTTTTGACACTGCTTTGGGACGTCCCACTTGTCAAGTTTTGAAGCTGTATCCGTCCATGAACAAAAGAGTAAATAGGATTTTTGTACTCACCGTAAAATCCTTTTCTCTGAGTTCATGGATGGACACAGCACCCACCCCTCGTTTTTAAGTTTGTACTGCTTTTGACGAACTGATCTGCTTAGTGCAGGCTGAGGGG